>OX387259.1:3280299-3320299 GCA_947562095.1 Branchellion lobata
CTTGCATCGTATGCTGGGCCCTTCATTCTGACTATTCTGTACTTTTGGCGTCTGTGGTGGTGTGGTGGTGGTGGTGGTGTGGTGTGGTGGTGTGGTAGTGATAGTGGTGTGGTGGTGGTGATGGTAGTGTGGTGGTGATAGTGGGGTTGTGAAGATGTGAGAGTGTGGTGGTGTGGTTGTGGTGCGGAGTTGGTGGTGTGGTGGTGGTGTAGTGGTGGTGGGTGGTGATGGTGGTGTGGTGGTGGTGGTGGTGATGGTGGTGTGGTGTGGTGGTGATGGTGGTGGTGGTGTGGTGGCGATGTGGTGGTGGTGTAGTGGTGGTGTGGTGGTGTAGGTGGTGGTGATGGTAGTGGTGATGGTGGTGTGGCGGTGGGTGGTGGTGTGGTGTGGTGGTGGTATGGTGATGGTAAGGATGATGGTGGTTTGGTGGTGATGGGGTGATTTGATGGTGGTGTGGTGGCTTGGTTGTGGTTTTTTAAGTTTCAGTAGATTTGCGTTTTTTTTAAATTACTGGATTAGAGATTTCACAGGATATAAAAGATTTGGATGAAAAAAGAATCAGATTAATCTAATCCAATCAAGACATTTGTAACGCGCCCTTTGGCACCAGCTCAAAGGCGATCAGCTTAGATCAACATATATGAGTAGAATAGGTTAGGTTGATATAGGATTGGAGCAAACCATGCTTATTAGATGGAATTAGATTGAGAGTAGATTGGGGGAAATAAAACGGTTTCAACACCACCACAACCACCCACACTACAACCACCAACACTACAACTGCCCCTATCACGTCCATTACAACTAACACATCCACTGCCAATAACGCTATCACCACCACGTGGGTTAATAAATAGATGGATGAAGAAATGAATTGATAGACACAACCACCACCACCACCACCACCACCACCACCACCACCACCACCACCACCACCACCACCACCACCACCACCACCACCACCACCACCACCACCACCACCACCATCACCACCACCACCACCATCACCACCACCACCACCACCACCATCACCACCACCACCACCACTCACACCACAACAAACAATACCACTACTTACCCATTAACTTCATCTGCTGCGATAACTTGCAAAGTGTGTGATAACATAATTAAAGTAACCAAACTTACGAAGTAAGAGACTAGAAAACTCATTTTCTTGTTTTTCAAAATTAATCTTAAAAATTTATTAAAATATTTAAAAAAAAATATATCAAATTATTTTAAATCTTTATTCAGCCTAAATATTTTTTGAGCTGACATTAGTCGTTGTAGGAAACTACGACCTAACGTGAGAACAAATCCCTTTATATATATGAACGTTTGATAAAATAAAAACTGCTATATACTACCTTGTCTTGAAGATGGAAAAGACACGTCTTTTGTACACATAATTTGAAACATATACGAAAAATATTGTAAAAACTTTTTGTATAGGATTTATTTAGTCAATTATTATTTTTTATTTTTTCAATTTAAAACTTTTAAAAATGTTAGGTTCGTCAAGTCGTAGTAAATAAAATTGCATTGTCGAAATTGCTTTTATATTGTTATAATTAAAACAGCATACTTATTTTTAAACAAATAAATTTAATTTATTGGAAAAAAAGCATAAAAAATTGAATTTTTCTTGAGGCTGGGCTTTGAACATTTGGATTAAAAACGCAAGAATTTCGTGAAAAGTTTATGCTGCGCATACTTGAATTTATTTTTGAATTTAAAGTTTTGTTATCTTTGCTAACGATGTTAAAAAGAACTTGCAAAAAATTCTTTGTGGTTGTTCGTCCGGTCTTTCCTAATTCTTTTCGTTCTTTTGCGAGACCGTTTTCAACTACTTTATTGGTAATTTATTTGGAAAATTAATTTTTTTCCAATCATTTACGTTTAAATATTTTGTCAGTTTAGAAATATTTCAAGTATTTATATTTAAACAATTTTACACGTAGGTATAAATTTTTTAAAAATCAATTTGAAAATGCAAACTCCAGAATTTCCAGAAGAAAGAAATGAGCGAAGAAGTCAAAGCGCAACAAAACACAACCTCGGTTACTTTGACTTATCATTTCCATGGGAACGCCTTTGAACATAATGCTAAAGGGCGCATTAAAAATGTCTCGATTAGATTGGATTATTTATAAAAATTTATTTTTAACATTTAAAACATTGCATACTCCCGGCCCATTCCATTAGTTCATAAATAGATAATTCAATATTTATTAAATTTAATTTCAATTTAATTCACTATAAAATTTAATTAAAAAAACTCATCAAATTAATTTTAAACTCAAAAATCAAACAAATTGGCAGTTCAAGAGGGGTGATGTGGCTGATGTGACTATCTTCAGCAAAATCATTGACAAAGCCATCCCTGCCAATGTTATCTTTGAAGATGACAAGGTAAATGGCTTGGCTGAAACTGAACTTTCATGTGCACTGAATGCTTTTTCAGTAATATATATTTTATTGATTTATTTGTTATTTTTTTATAGTCTTTATTAGATCAAGTCCAGACATATGTTGAAAATGTTACAAAACACAGTGAACAATCAAACTTAAAAAGAATAAATTAAAGTATATGAGAACAGAGTGTTATCAGTCATACAAGTCAACATTGAACTTACAACAAACGACAAAAAAAAGGTTTAAATTAAAAATAATGAATAATGAGCATTGAACTTACAATAAGTGGCGAAAAAAAAATCATAAAAAAATGGTTTAAAAACGATGAAAAATGAGTATTATGAGCCTATTGAGTATTGAGAAGACGAGGAAGGAATGTTTTGTGTTGGTAGGAGGAGTAAATTGTTTTGGTGTAATTGTGCGTTGGTCTTCGCATATCACGAGATGTAGACTTGACAGGTGGGAGGATCTGATGGAGTACATGGTGCGGGTTATTGGTAACTCCTGAGAACAAATGTTCATCAAGAGATGAAAATATTATAATTACAATGTTGATAATTCTTATAATAATAATAATAATAATCTAATCAACTTCATGTAATTTATCATTTTTTTCAAAAATGCATCCTTTTATTAGCAAGCTCATTATGAATTCATTTAATTTTTCTTTGACTTAGCATCTGAGGTTATTTTGTCGGGCCATTTTTTTTTGTTGATAAACTTGATTTTTCATTCAAATCAATAAAATTTTTATCAAAGAAACTCTCAAGTTAATTCAAACGTTTACAATGAACTTTTAACACCAAGGCATTCAAATCCACATTTCAATGACTCACCAAAGCACCAACGTCTTTGACAATTTCAAACATTTTTTAATCTTTTTTTTTATAATTATTTTTTATTTTTTCTTCTTTCTACCTCTCACACCCCTATCCTCTTCCTTTTCTTTTCAATTTTCTTTTTTCTCGTAATTTTTTCCTCCATTGCCCCTCTATCCCTCCCTTCCTCTCCCCCTCAATCCTTCAGTGTTTAGCTTTTCATGACGTCAGTCCTCAAGCACCCATCCACTTTCTGGTGATTCCGAAGAAGAAGATCCCCTCTCTCGGAGCTACCTTGGAGGAGGATGAGGGGGTGAGTGGTGGAGGAGGGGGAAGAGGGGGTGGTGGAGGTTGAGGAGGGGGAAGAGAGGGGTGGTGGAGGATGAGGAGGGGGAAGAGGGGGTGGTGGAGGATGAGGAGGGGGAAGAGGGGGTGGTGGAGGATGAGGAGGGGGAAGAGAGGGGTGGTGGAGGATGAGGAGGGGAAAGAGGGGGTGGTGGAGGATGAGGAGGGGGAAGAGAGGGGTGGTGGAGGATGAGGATATATATATATATATATATACAAACACACATACACAGCTACTAGGACATTTGCTGTTTGTAGCCAGCAAGGTGGCAGATGAGCAGGGTCTGGATGAGGGGTACAGAGTAGGTTGGTGAAACACATACTTTTAATATTATATTTTAAATATAAATATATTATATAAATAAATTTATTTATTAATATATCATAATAAATTATTAATAGATTATATTGAATAAATAATATGAAATAAATGAATGGATGATATTAATAAATAATTATGACTAATGATATTATAGGTAATATTATCCATGGTATGGGTTATAGTGGTATTACTTGTTCAGTATAGAGGTGCCAACTCCACAATGTTTAAGGCCATCTTGCCTTTCGTTACTCCTGCTTTCACAATACTCATGATGATGATGATGATGATGATGATGATGATGATGATGATGATGATGATGATGATGATGGTGATGATGATGATAATAATAATAATAATAATAATAATAATAATAATAATAATAATAATAATAATAATAATAATAATAATAATAATAATAATAATAATAATAATAATAATAATAATAAAATTAAAATAAAAATGATTATTATGAATAATAAATAATAATAAAACTTTTAATTATCGTGTTAAATAATAAAAAAACGTAATAAAAATAGTAGTAATGTAATCAATCCGCCACCACACCAGTGATCAACAACGGCAGACAAGGATGCCAGTCGGTATTGCATCTGCACCTGCACGTGCTTGGCAAGAGACAACTCTCGTGGCCACCCGGATAAGGGTGGAAAGGATGTGTGGGTGATGGAGAGAGGGTGCCATGTGGATTGGAAAAGGACGGCGATATGTCGGCAAGAAGAAAATTTGTGGTGCAAAGAAGTGTCGTGATTGAAAGAATTCTAATAAGGGTGGTGGTATCGATTGAGTTAAGGTTTTGAAACGTTCAACAAATGCTTTCTAATCTAATCTAATCTGATCAAGTCATTTGTGAAGCGCCTTTAGCGCTGTTCAGTTCAAATGGCTTTAAAACGACGTATTTAATCAAACAAAAGGAAATTGCGTTGAATTTATTCAAACAAAACGATACACTTTCACCCAGCAACCTTCATCGCCATCATCGTCCTCTTCATCGCCATCATCGTCCTCTTCATCGCCATCATCATCGCACCAAATCAGCCAACATCGAGGTAACAGCCACAACTGAAAGTCAAGGGTGGTTGTCTATGGAAAAATAAAAGATTCATTTGCGATACAACGCCGTGCAATGTTGCGTTACGCGGGACCATATTGCGTTTATCATTGATTAATATGGTATGAAAGCAACGGTGAAATAATCACCAGTTCGCGTTTAAAGTTTGTTCGCTAGGTGGCGTAAAGAGCCTTGGATTATGAGTGTTATTACATTAGTGAGAGTATTGACTAGGAGGGGGTTAATGGGCTATTGTTGAATAATATCTTGAGTGAATGAAGATTTAATAAAACGAAAACGTGTTTACCAAGTTGAATAATGAACTTAAAATAATCGACCAAAATTGGTTAATGCAATGGAATACTTCAATTACGGCGGCCATCGCATACTCTGAGAACCACATCAACACCACCCAACCTCAAAGTACCTTAATCGGGTGCGCTATACGTGTGTGTGTGTGTGTGTGTGTGTGTGTGTGTGTGTGTGTGTGTGTGTGTGTGTGTGTGTGTGTGTGTGTGCGTGTATGTATGTGTGTGTGCGTGACGAGTGTATACTTCCATATATACATATTTACAAATTCACAAACATAACTTGGATTTAGAAAGAAAAGCGGATTGAGACGAAGGAGAAATGGCGATCCAAAAACCACGATTACTTTATAAAAATTTAATTATTTAATTAATTAAACCAACCCATTAAATAATAAATATATAATTTGATCGGACACGTGTCGATTAGTAGTGATTGAAGGTCTGTACAAAAGATCAAATAAATGGAATCCACGGGGCGTGGCATTAGGCAAGCTTAAGACGAATGTGATTGGTGCAGTGGTGGGCGGAGTTTGGGGCTAAATGGGGCAAGGAGCTTTGTGTTTGGTTGGGAGTGTGTGAGAGTAACTTGATTGGCTAGAGTAGAAATCATGGATGGAGCTAAGGTTTTGGAAGAGCCGAGTTGGAATTTTGGGTGGGTCTGAAAAATATGTGAGATAAGGGTGAAGTTATGAGTTGTGGGTGGAGTTGAAAAGATAGGTAGGAAGGTTAAAGGTTGTGGGTGGAGTTAGAGAAGTTGAGAGCGGGGTAAGGACTATTTGGAGGATTGTGAGTGGCTGTCGAGAAGGGTCTTGAGTCTCTCTTCGATCAACGTCTCTATCTTCAGCGAGTCTTGCTGCAGTGGTGGGTTGTGGTGGTGTGGTGATAAAAAATTATTGGCCAATCACTATCGCCTGCACAACAGCACCACAACAACTACCACAAACCATCACCACAAACCGTCACCACAAAAAATACAACAAATCACCACCCCAACAACTCCCACAAACCACCACCACAAAACATAAAAACCAACACACAACCAAACAAACTAATGGAAGCATCAAAATCCCTGAACCAAACCACTATCACACCACCACAACACCCACCATACCATCCACCACACCACCCACCACACCACCCATCTCACCACCCACCACACCACCCACCACACCACCCACCTCACCACCCACCACACCACCCACCACACCACCCACCTCACCACCCACCACACCACCCACCACACCACCCACCACACCACCCACCACACCACCCACCACACCACCCACCAAATTAATGAAACCATGGTGTACTAGTTCTTCAGCTAACGCCTTCGATGACTCATCTTTGCCGAACTCACACTGATGATGATAATGAGGATGATGATGACGATAATAAAATAAATAAATAAAAATAATAATAATAAAAAAAAAAAAATAAATAAAAATAATAATAATAAATAATAATAATAATAATGTTAATAATAATAACAATAATAATAATAATAATAATAATAATAATAAAAATAAAAATAATAATAATAACAATAAAAACAATAATAATAATAATAATAATAATAATAACAAAAAAAAAAATGGGAATGATGAGGACGATGATTAGACTCTTATGTATTAAAAAACAAAACTCTACTACTACTACTACTACTACTACTACTACTACTACTACTACTACTACTACTACTACTACTACTACTACTACTACTTCTACTACCACTACTACTACTACTACTACTGCTACTACTACTACTACTACTACTACTACTACTACTACTACTACTACTACTACTACTACTACTACTACTACTACTACTACTACTACTACTACTACTACTACTACTACAACTAATAATAATAATAATAAAAATAATAATAATAAATAAAAAGAAACAATAACAGTAATCAAAATAATGATGATTAAATGAATAAAATTACTAAAATAAAAACAAAAAAATTATAAAAAATGAAATAAAACAAAACTAGTTAATGATTATAAAAACAATAATAAAATTATTTTTAATACTAAAATAAATAAAAATAAAACAATAATAATAAATTAAATAATAATAATAATAATAATAATAATAATAATAACAAAAAAAAAAAAATGGGAATGATGAGGACGATGATTAGACTCTTATGTATTAAAAAACAAAACTCTACTACTACTACTACTACTACTACTACTACTACTACTACTACTACTACTACTACTATTACTACTACTACTACTACTACTACTACTACTACTACTACTACTACTACTTCTACTACCACTACTACTACTACTACTACTACTACTACTACTACTACTACTACTACTACTACTACTACTACTACTACTACTACTACCACCACCACTACTACTACTACTACTACTACTACTACTACTACTACTACTACTACTACTACTACTACTACTACTACTACTACTACCACCACCACTACTACTACTACTACTACTACTACTACTACTACTACTACTACTACTACTACTACTACTACTACCACCACCACTACTACTACTACTACTACTACTACTACTACTACTACTACTACTACTACTACCACTACTACTACTACTACTACTACTACTACTACTACTACTACTACTACTACTACTACCACTACTACTACTACTACTACTACTACTACTACTACTACTACTACCACTACCACTACTACTACTATTACTACTACTACTACTACTACTACTACTACTACTACTACTACTACTACAACTAATAATAATAATAATAAAAATAATAATAATAAATAAAAAGAAACAATAACAGTAATCAAAATAATGATGATTAAATGAATAAAATTACTAAAATAAAAACAAAAAAATTATAAAAAATGAAATAAAACAAAACTAGTTAATGATTATAAAAACAATAATAAAATTATTTTTAATACTAAAATAAATAAAAATAAAACAATAATAATAAATTAAATAATAATAATAATAATAATAATAATAATAATAATAATAATAATAATCTTATTAATACAATTATTTTTAGTACTATAAAAAATGAAAATAAAATAAAAATAAAAATAAATTTTGTCGTTGTTGAGTGGGGGGAGGAAATGGATGAATAGATGGGCACCTGTAATTGTCGATTCATTTGGTCGTCCATGCGGAGGAGGAGGGTGAGTTGGAAGGGGGTGTTGGTGGAATCGCCCCGCTGGGCTATCTGACACGACATCCTTATCACAAAACGCCTGTGAGGGGTGGAGATTTTGATGGGGGTTTGGATAATGGTGGGTGATGCTGGTGGTGGGTGATGGTGGTGGTGGGTGATGGTGGTGGTGGGTGATGCTGGTGGTGGGTGATGGTGGTGGTGGGTGATGGTGGTGGTGGGTGATGGTGGTGGTGGGTGATGGTGGTGGTAGGTGATAATGGTGGATGATGATGGTGGTGGGTGAAAGTGGTGGGTGAGGAACAGGTTTGGATAATGATGGTCTCGTGGTGGGGTTTGTTAGGGTGATGCGTTGAGGTGTATGGTTTGTATGTTTGTTGGTAAAAGATGCTGGTGTTTAGGCGGTTGACATGGTAACAATAGTGGTTACTAGCTTACTCCAAACCACTCAAAACACCCCCAAAACCCTCCCAACATCCCCCTCTCCCCCCCAAAACGTACATCACTAAAGACACATTCCAAACCACGCCCACAAACACCCACTTTTCAACATTATCGGTGACCAATTCTCCGTTCTCGTTGCCATGGTCACTCTCGGAGAAGAGGTTATCTTGGTGGTTGCTAGGCAGGCGGGCGGAGTTTGAAGAACGGCGGGAAAAGTTACCGAATGCCGTGAGTGGGTAAACACCATTTCTGTGGCGGAAGGAAGGAGGATATAAGGCTGGGTGGTGAGTGATTGTCACGTGTTATTGAGGGGAAAAGTGCAAATAGTGATGAGAAAGGGAAAAGGTAAGGATGACGATGATGATGATGATGATGATGATGATGATGATGATGATGACGACGATGATGATGATGATGATGATGATAAAAAAAAATAAAATAAAAAAATTAAAAAAAAAAAAAAAAAAATAATAATGATGATGATGATGATGTTACTCACTTGACGTCTTCCAGGTACTTTTCCAGGTCCATCAGAGTGGGAGGGAAGCTGCATGGAAGATCAAGCATCCATCATGCCTCCCCCTCTCTAACCCACCCACTCATACACCCCTTCCCCATCTTACCCACCCACTCTCCCCCCCCCCCCCCCCCCCCAACACTCCCCCACTCACTCCTAATCCTCTTCAACAACCCGCTCACAACACTCACCGAAACAGTGCATTCCGTGAAAATTAAAAAAAGACTCAAAAACTTTTTACTTCTTCCAACCTCCTCCTTTTTCTTGAGTCAAAATTTTCTATCTTTTCTATTTTTTGAAACCCCCAAAAAAGCTTCTTCCGCCCATCTTTCCATTTTCTGAGCCCCCAAAAGATCCCCCCCTCCTCCTCCTCTATTCCATTTCCTGCACCCCACCCACTTGAAATGGGAGGCGACGCCGTTGAGGTGGGGTATTTCAGCAGCCAACTTGCTTGTGTCAACCGTCAACAAACTTGAGATGTCATCGGAGTTTCGCTCTTGAGGGGGAAAGAGGGTGGGGGGAAGGAGGGTGGGGGGAAGGAGGGGGGGGGGGGAAGGAGGGGGGGGAGAAGGAGGGTGGGGGAAGAAGGAGGGGGGGGGGAAGGAGGGTGGGTGGGTGTTTGAAAGGTGAGGAAAAGATGGAATGGGTATGAGTTGTTATCAATGCAGTAAAAAGTCCTCCCTATCCCCAGCAAAGCACCCTTTGATCCACCCTTGACTCACCCATCGTTCCCCATCTATCCCCATCTTCCATCCCCTCCAACTTTTCACTCATCAACCCCCCCAAACCATTCATTCTCAAACTAACTTCCACCCAACCTACCCACTTCCACCCAACCTACCCACTTCCACCCAACCTACCCACTTCCACCCAACCTACCCACTTCCACCCAACCTACCCACTTCCACCCAACCTACCCACTTCCACCCAACCTACCCACTTCCACCCAACCTACCCACTTCCACCCAACCTACCCACTTCCACCCAACCTACCCACTTCCACCCAACCTACCCACTTCCACCCAACCTACCCACTTCCACCCAACCTACCCACTTCCACCCAACCTACCCACTTTCACCCAACCTACCCACTTCCACCCAACCTACCCACTTCCACCCAACCTACCCACTTCCACCCAACCTACTTACTTTCTCCAGCCTACTCAATTCCCCAAATTAACCCACTGAAGTCCCCCAAACCCCAACCCACTGGAGCACTTGATGAAAGCGTGAGCAGAGAGTAGTTTGAGGGTGTGGACTTCGAAGAGGATGGGGTGGAAGAGGAGGTCATGGGCGGTTGGTCGAGCTGATGGATCGGACTTGAGGCATTTGGTGGTGAAGTCCTGGTGGTGGTAGTGGTTCAATGATGGTGGTAGTGGTTCAATGGTGATGGTGGTAGTGGTTCAATGATGGTGGTGGTGGTTCAATGGTGATGGTGGTAGTGGTTCAATGGTGGTGGTGGTAGTGGTTCAATGGTGGTGGTGGTAGTGGTTCAATGGTGGTGGTGGTAGTGGTTCAATGGTGGTGGTGGTAGTGGTTCAATGGTGGTGGTGGTTTAATGATGATGGTGGTGGTGGTTTAAGGATGGTGGTGGTGGTGGTTTAAGGATGGTGGTGGTGGTGGTTTAAGGATGGTGGTGGTGGTGGTTTAATGATGGTGATGGTGGTGGTTTAAGGATGGTGGTGGTGGTGGTTTAAGGATGGTGGTGGTGGTGGTTTAATGATGGTGGTGGTGGTGGTTTAAGGATGGTGGTGGTGGTGGTTTAAGGATGGTGGTGGTGGTGGTTTAATGATGGTGATGGTGGTGGTTTAAGGATGGTGGTGGTGGTGGTTTAAGGATGGTGGTGGTGGTGGTTTAATGATGGTGGTGGTGGTGGTTTAAGGATGGTGGTGGTGGTGGTTTTACCATGGTGATGATGGTGGTAGTGATGATTTAATGATGGTAGTGGTAGTGGTGTAATGATGGTGATGATGGTGGTAGTGGTGGTGTAATGATGGTGATGATGGTGGTAGTGGTGGTTTAATGATGTTGGTGGTGGTGATGTCATAGTGGTGGTGCTTATGCTGGTTGTGATGATGATAATGATGGTGGTGATGACATGTGAGGGTGGTGATAATGAGGGTGGTGATGACATGACACGTGGGGTGGTGATAATGAGGGTGGTGATGACACGACACGTGGGGTGGTGATAATGAGGGTGGTGATGGCACGTGAGGTGACCTTTTGGTTGAGGTCCTTGATGGACTCGAGGGCCTTGTTGATCATCTCGTCCGTCACCGACAAGGTCGACTCGCCATTGCCTGCCATGTCCAGGGCCTCCATCTGCCGAGGTGGTGGTGCTATTATTATTTGTATCATTACCATTAATAATAATAATAATAATAATAATAATAATAATAATAATAATATTATTATTATTATTATCATTATTATATCAGTATTTAATTATAATTTTGTCGTTATATTATTATTATTATCTTTATTATTGTTTTTGCCATATATTAAATTGGTTGTATCGTATTTCATCGATATTATTATTATTATTAGCAGTATTAATATTATAGTTATAAAAACAAAAACAATTATATTAATCGTAGTCAACAGCATTACTTCAAGAGCACAAATTCCAAAGCTATAAATGTCAGCCGCCGTTGTTACACCAGTGTTGTCTGTGAGGTGACGAAGATGATGATGATGATGATGATGACGACGGCGATGATAATGATGATGATGATGATGATAAATAATGATAACTTAAACATTATTATTCCAATAACAATTTCATAATATTAATATTTCTAAAAAAAGGTAATTTTACGATAACAATAATAATAATAATGAAAACAATAATTATTATCATCATCATTATTATTATTATTATTATTATTATTATTATTATCGTCATTATTATTATTATTATTGTTGATTATAAACGTCAATGAAGTCACCTTTGAACTCAGGGGCGGAGTAGTGGAGGTGTTTGGGCTCCTCTTTGAAGGTCTTCACGTGATTGTATATGGCGTCTGGAGCCACTTGTGGAGGTGATGATGATGGTGGTGGTGATGATGATGATGATGATGATGATGATGGTGGTGATGATGATGATGATGATGATGGTGGTGATGATGATGATGATGACGACGACGACGATGATAATGATGATGATGATGGTTGTGATGATGACGATGATGATGATAGCGAAAAATATAATTTAAAAAAAAAAATGAAAAAGTGAAAAAACGAAACGACAAAGAATTAAAAAAAATATCCAAGAAATAATTAATAGTGTTATTATTATAACTATCATTATTACCAGATCCGATTTTGATGAGGCCGTTGTGTTGTATGAAGATGGTGTCGGTGGTGAGGTTGCCGTGGATGATGGGTGGATTGCATTCGTGCAGGTAACTGGACGGATGGATGGGTAAATAAAGAAATGGATGGATGGATAGATGGATGATTGGATAGATGGATGGATGAATGGATGGATGGAAAGATGGATGATTGGATGGATGGATGGATTGATGATTGGATGGATAGATGGATGGATGATTGGATGGATGGATGGATGGATGAATAGAAGGCATACCTGAGAGCCGAGAGTATTTGCGTGCACCACCTCTTCCAGGCCTTGGTGGTGGTGGTCATAATTACAACTCATCATCACCACACCTCCCCTCCCCCCAATCACCCATCATCACCCCCACAATTTCCCCGACAACCCTCCCCACAATCACCAACAATCCCCTACCAACCACTCACACCCCCAGAATTACCCCAACCCCCCTCTCCCTCCTAAGTTTCTCAAGCACACACTCCTCCACCTTGAGGGTCCTGTTCTTCCTCTTGGTCTTCTTGAGAAACTGCCTCAGAGAGCCTGACGACATGTACTCGGTGATGAAGATTACCTGCGGTTGTTGTTGTTGTAGTGGTAGTTGTTTAGGTTGTTGTAGTGATGATTGCTGTTGTTTTAGTGGTTGTTGTTGTAGTGATGACTGTTGTTGTTTTAGTGGTTGTTGTTGTAGTGGTTGTTGTGGTTATTGTTGTAGTGGTTGTTGTGGTGGTTGTTGTGTTGTGGTGGTTGTTGTTGTGGTGCAAAAGATCAGTCCACCCAAAACCTCACACATCCTCCAAGCACCCACCCACCCAAAAAAAGTTTCCCACAAGCAACCACCCATCTTCAAATTCCCACCATTTTTCAACCCCCCAAACGCCCACCCACCCTGGGTCGGTCCTTGGAGGAGTCAGTCCAGTACTTGTGAAACTTGGCGATGTTGGGGTGTTCGAGCTCAATGAGGTTGTCAAAGACCTGCTTGATCTTTTCCTGGAAAGGTGGGAGTATGGATGGATGGAAGAGAGGGTTGAAGGATGGATGGATGGAAGGGTTGAAGGATGGATGGAAGGGAGGGTTGAGGGATGGATGGGTGGGAGGGTTGAAGGATGGATGGGTGGGAGGGTTGAGGGATGGATGGGTGGAAAGGTTGGGGAATAGATGGAAGGGAGGGTTGAGGGATGGATGGGTGGGAGGGTTGAAGGATGGATGGGTGGGAGGGTTGAGGGATGGATGGGTGGGAGGGTTGGGGGATGGATGGGTGGGAGGGTTGGGGGATGGATGGGTGGGAGGGTTGAAGGATGGATGGGTGGGAGGGTTGAGGGATGGATGGGTGGGAGGGTTGGGGGATGGATGGGTGGGAGGGTTGGGGGATGGATGGGTGGGAGGGTTGGGGGATGGATGAGTGGGAGGGTTGAGGGATGGATGGGTGGGAGGGTTGAGGGATGGATGGGTGGGAGGGTTGGGGGATGGATGGGTGGGAGGGTTGGGGGATGGATGGGTGGGAGGGTTGGGGGATGGATGAGTGGGAGGGTTGAGGAATGGATGGGTGGGAGGGTTGGGGGATGGATGGGTGGGAGGGTTGAGGGATGGATGGGTGGAAAGGTTGGGGAATAGATGGAAGGGAGGGTTGGGGGATGGATGGGTGGGAGGGTTGAAGGATGGATGGGTGGGAGGGTTGAGGGATGGATGGGTGGGAGGGTTGGGGGATGGATGGGTGGGAGGGTTGGGGGATGGATGGGTGGGAGGGTTGAAGGATGGATGGGTGGGAGGGTTGAGGGATGGATGGGTGGGAGGGTTGGGGGATGGATGGGTGGGAGGGTTGGGGGATGGATGAGTGGGAGGGTTGAGGGATGGATGGGTGAAAGGGTTGAGGGATGGATGGGTGGGAGGGTTGGGGGATGGATGGGTGGGAGGGTTGGGGGATGGATGGGTGGGAGGGTTGGGGGATGGATGAGTGGGAGGGTTGAGGAATGGATGGGTGGGAGGGTTGGGGGATGGATGGGTGGGAGGGTTGAGGGATGGATGGGTGGGAGGGTTGGGGGATGGATGGGTGGGAGGGTTGGGGGATGGATGGGTGGAAGGGTTGAAGGATGGATGGAAGGGAGGGTTGGGGGATGGATGGGTGGGAGGGTTGGGGGATGGATGGGTGGGAGGGTTGGGGGATGGATGGGTGGGAGGGTTGAGGGATGGATGGGTGGAAAGGTTGGGGGATGGATGGGTGGGAGGGTTGGGGGATGGATGGAAGGGAGGGTTGAGGGATGGATGGGTGGGAGGGTTGGGGGATGGATGGGTGGGAGGGTTGAAGGATGGATGGGTGGGAGGGTTGAGGGATGGATGGGTGGGAGGGTTGGGGGATGGATGGGTGGGAGGGTTGGGGGATGGATGGGTGGGAGGGTTGGGGGATGGATGGGTGGAAGGGTTGAAGAATGGATGGGTGGGAAAGAAAAATGGATGAGAGCAAGTTGGGGAAATGGGAGAGGAAGAAAGAGGATTTGAGGAATGAGAAAGAAGGTTTGTAAAAAGGAAATGGGTGTATGGATAAGAGTGAAGGAGTGATGCAATGGGGTGAGTGAAATGAGTAAAAGTGAGAGTGAGAGAGAACAGGAATGATGGAATGGATGAGGATGGTGAAAGGAGGTGAATGAATGAAGGAGGAGAGAGAATGAATGCGATGAAGGAAAATAAATCTGTAAAAAAGGATGTAAGAGTGGATCTTGGACGTGGATAAATAGAATTTTTATTTTGGTAAAAATTTTGATGATGATGGAAACGACGATGGTAATGATGGTAATGATAATGATGGCGACAATGGTAATGATGATGATGATGAAGATGATGAAGAGGATGATGATGATGATGATGATGATGATGATGATGATGATGATGAAGAGGATGATGATGATGATGATGATGATGATGATGATGATGATGATGATGATGATGATGATGATACACAAATCATGCTCTAAGCTCTATCTAAAAGCCATTCGAAATGAACTTGAAAATCATAACAGGAAATGATTTTTCAATAAAAAGGTACAAAAATTGTTTCCATTAAAAAAACATAGGAAAAATGTCCGTTTACAGGGATGATTCTTAAACAAAACTAATTGAGGGAAAAACCTGGAAACAGACAAAATTGAAATAGAAAAAAAAAAAAAAAAGAAAAAAGTGAAATGAAAAGAAAATCGAAGAAAAATGAGTGATGGTGGTAACCTTGGATGAAAAAATAATTGAAAAGGCATTTTGCGTCTAAAACCGAAATAACAGAAAATAATTGGAAAAAAATTAGAATCTGAAGGGTAGGATTTGGAGGGCGGAGGAATGACTGACTGATTTGGTGATGATGAAAGGGTAAAAAAGATTTCTAGAAAAAATTGAATCTTTTTATGAATATTTGAAAAAAAAAAAGCTATAAAAAGAAGTGGTTTTTTAAAGTTCATAAAAATGACGTGAAATGAACGATTACTGAGGCGGATTTGAAGCAAAAATGATTGCCGATGATCTGATGCTACGACAGCAGGAACTGAGGACATTGACAAAACGGAAAAATACATTCTATATTACTTTCGGTATCAATCGTGGTGGTGGTGGTGGTAGTATTAGTAGAAGTAGTAGTATTAGTAGTAGTAGTAGTAGTATTAGTAGTAGCAGTAGTAGTAGTAGTAGTAGTAGTAGTAGTAGTAGTAGTAGTAGTAGTAGTAGTAGTAGTAGTAGTAGCAGTAGTAGTGGTAGTAGTGGTGGTAGTAGTAGTAGTAGTAGTAGTAGTAGTAGTAGTAGTAGTAGTAGTAGTAGTAGTAGTAGTAGTAGTAGTAGTAGTAGTAGTAGTAGTAGTAGTAGTAGTAGTAGTAGTAGTAGTAGTAGTAGTAGTAGTAGTAGTAGTAGTAGTAGTAGTAGTAGTAGTAGTAGTAGTAGTAGTAGTAGTAGTAGTAGTAGTAGTAGTAGTAGTAGTAGTAGTAGTAGTAGTAGTAGTAGTAGTAGTAGTAGTAGTAGTAGTAGTAGTAGTAGTAGTAGTAGTAGTATTAGAAGCAGTAGTAGTAGTAGTAGTAGTAGTAGTAGTAGTAGTAGTAGTAGTAGTAGTAGTAGTAGTAGCGTTTATTTTTATTCTAATATAGCCAAGTTATCTGTATTACTGATGGAAACAGAAGCAATATTAATAATAGCCACTAAAACATTATAATAACAATAATAATAATTATTATTATTGGTATTATTATTATTCTTATTATAAGTAGTAGTAGTAGTAGTAGTAGTAGTAGTAGTAGTAGTAGTAGTAGTAGTAGTAGTAGCAGTAGTAGTAGTAATAGTAATAGTAGTAGTAGTAGTAGTAGTAGTAGTAGTAGTAGTAGTAGTAGTAGTAGTAGTAGTAGTAGCAGCAGTAGTAGTAGTAGTAGTAGTAGTAGTAGTAGAGGTGGTATTATTATTATTGGTGATAGCATTAATAACAGTAGTAGTAGCAGGTACAAAATAATGAGGGCCATACATTGTCATACTATATACACACAGCATCACCTGAATACTTTCTATCATTTCAGGAGTCTATTGACAGAAAAGTTGAAATTTCGAATCAGGTGAGAAATATTTTTTTGAAAATAAAATTAAAATATTATTTAATATATGAGTGAATTAAATTATGACGTTGTAAAAGGTGGAAGAGTGGATGATGTTCAATTGAATGTCATGATGTTAGGTTAGAAGAAGGAACTCTTGTGGGTAAGTCGATTAATTAGTCAGTAAGTTAATAAATGAAATATTTAATTGTTATTCTAATTAATGAAACAATTAATTAATGGTATAATCAATGATTTAGATGATTATTATGTTAATTATTTTATAAATAATTAATAAGTTAAGATAGCTGAACATCATCCAAACACACCACTCCATCTTCTCCCAACAACATCTCTCTGTTACACCACCATGGTGCATTATACTCTCCCATATACTGTTTCCACCCCAGCCTCAATCTGCCATTGCTTCTCCTCACCAGGCCACATAAAATATCCATCACACTACCATACAAACACACCACACTACCAACCAGTTGAACTTTGGAGGACTTTTTCTCTGAGATTCTGACTTCATTCCACACCACCTCGACCCCTTCCTCATTATCCATTGCTAGAAAGGCACAGTCTATGCCCGGAACATTCCTCTGCTGCACCTTGATGGATAATTAACGATAAATATGGGTATTTTAATATAGTTGATCAGTATTTTATGTTGTATCAAAAGTTTTATATTACAATGTTCAAGTTAAACTTTTTAGCTAGAAGTTTTAATTTTAAAAATATTTTTTTTTATTTTTGAAAAAATAAAATTATTTCAGGTAATATATAGAAGCCACTCATTAATATTTAAAATTACTTATTATACAAATATTGTTTTTTTAATCTTAATTTTTTGGAATAGAAATAGCGAACACATTAACCTCTTCGCGTCTTTTTTGCCATCTTCCACACGGACTTTCCTCCAAAACTTCACTTTCCTCTTCAGATTCTTCCCCCGGCTTCTGCTTCGGAGATGAAGCTTCGGTCTCACTCAAAGCGGAACTTTTATCGCTTTTACTGCTAGACATGTTTTAAATTATATTTCTAGACTTGATTTAATGTAGATCCATAGAAATAAGATTTCGGATTTTATACTACGGAAATGCTATGCGTTGAGAGAACAAATTCATAACATGGCAAATAAAGAACACGACGTTATGAAGATTTGACGCGCTGACAAAGTAGCTAAGAAGAGCACTAAAATTTTTATTTTAACGCTTTATTTGCAAAATCAAATAATTTTTGAAAAATCAAATATAAAACTAAAATTAAAATATTTAGGAAGTTTTTTTAATTCCTCATCGGGGTTAAAGTGCTCCGTATATATATGTGCTTGATAGGCGAGACTTTCCTCTTCGGTACCTATTATCTCAACCGTCGGTTGGTTTGGAATTTTTAAATGTTTGAATACTTTAAATTTGCAACATAATTTTTTATCTAAAGAATTGTTTTTGCTTATTGTTTTTTTAATGAAATTTTTGTTTCATGTCAAGTTTTCCCAAATAATTTACCGGCGCTAGGTTATTTGAGTTGCTCTGCCACGCAGCTCATCGATAAACTTTCAATAAATTAACAAAAACAATAAAGAAATATTTCTTCATAATTATTTTCCCATTTTCATACCGGAACTCTGTTTCAGCATTCTTTTAACCTTACATTGACCTTTATTAACCTTGCTATTTTTATTTTTGAGGTCACGGCAATTCAATCTTTGACATTCAAAAAACGACTCTACGTCTATCGCATTGTTGAACTATAAAACAGTGCCTCTCGTCATACATGACCGCTTGTCATAAGACAATTTATCAATTTCCTCCTACTTTTTCAGATTAAACTCTAAAAATGGCTCCCAAGATTGGAATTAATGGGTGAGTTAGAAAATTAAAATTCAAATATATGACCCAAAAATAAAAGTTTTCAAAAATATTTTTCAACTGAAAATAACAAAACTTGCATATTCATCCAGATTTGGCAGAATTGGTCGCCTGGTGATGAGGGTTGCCCTAGAAAAGGGCGTTGAGGTTGTGGCCATCAACGACCCCTTCATCAACCTTGAGTACATGGTCCGGCATGTGCTTTTCAATTATAATATATTGTACCATGGTCTCAAAACTCCAAGTGGTTATTACCACTATAATAATATTTGTATTGTATTTTATTGAAAATGATTTTATTATATCCATAATTTTTGATAAAAAAAACTTCTGTATAATTTTTTTTCCAATGTTATCAATCAATATTCATTCCAATCTTCACATCCGCAGGTGTACATGTTCACGTACGACAGTACACACGGAAGATTCAAGGGAGAAGTGTCCCAGGATGGCAAGAAGTTGATTGTGAATGGAAAGGCCATCTCAGTGCACGACTGGTGATGATAAAATTTAATTAAATAATTAAAACATCAATTTTCTAATTAATTTATTAATTATATATCTCACTCAAATCAATTAAATTTTCATTAATATTCAAGAATTAATTCAATAGAAATATCCAATCAAATGAATTATCAAAATTTTAAATTGCAATTATTTATTCATGCTCACTCTTCCAGTCGCAACCCTGAGGAGATCCCATGGGGATCGGATGGGGCGGAGTATGTGGTTGAGTCAACCGGAGTCTTCACCACCATTGACAAGGCCTCTGCTCACCTCAAGGTTCCCTCCTCTTCACCCAACCATTATTTTCATCGTTGTCATCATCATCATCATTTTACGAATTGTCATTATTTTCGTCATCATCATTGTACTTACTGTTATCATGGTTGTCATCATTGTCATCTGACTCACTCATCTTCACCATTTCCGCTTTACCTTCTTTCATATCCTTCCACCCTTTCACCATCCTTCCACCCTTCCACCATCCTTCCACCCTTTCACCATCCTTCCACCCTTTCACCATCCTTCCACCCTTCCACCATCCTTCCACCCTTCCACCATCCTTCCACCCTTCCACCATCCTTCCACCCTTCCACCATCCTTCCACCCTTCCACCATCCTTCCACCCTTCCACCATCCTTCCACCCTTTCACCATCCTTCCACCCTTTCACCATCCTTCCACCCTTTCACCATAATTTCCACCCTTTTCACTATCATCACCATCTCTGTCCTTATCACCATTCCCACCACCATCCCGCAGGGAGGAGCCAAGAAGGTGATTATCTCGGCACCCTCGGCTGATGCTCCCATGTTTGTGATGGGGGTGAATGAGGACCAGTACAAGAAGGACTATGCTGTTATCAGGTGGGTGGATGGATGAGAGGTTGAGTGAGAAGATGAATGGATGAGTGGAGAGATGAATAGATGAGAGGATGAATGAGGAGATGAATGGATGAGAGGATGAATGAGGAGATGAATGGATGACAGAATGAGTGAGGAGGTGAATGGATGTCAGAATGAACAAGAAGATAAATGAATGAGTGAAGAGGGATGAGTGAGGAGATGACGATTGGATGGGTGGTTGGGTGACTGAGGTAGTGCTTGAGGGTCTAAAAGAACCTATGACTTAACGAGTGGTTCCAAATCTCAAACCTCCACTCACCATCACCACGCCATAAGCTCTTCCATTTCCTTTCCTCCCACCTCCATAGCAATGCCTCCTGCACCACCAACTGCCTGGCTCCTCTTGCTAAGGTCATCCATGACAACTTCACCATTGTTGAAGGCCTCATGACCACCATCCACTCATACACCGCCACCCAAAAAACCGTCGATGGACCCTCCAACAAGGTGCTCTCATCGGGGGGGAGTGATAAGATTTTTTTAAATTATTATTATTGCTATCATTACAATTTATTTATTATTATTACTTTTTTTTTATTACTTTTCTTATTATTATTTATTTTTTATTTATATTATTATTATTATTATTATTATTGTTATTATTATCATTATTATTATTATTATTATTATTATTATTATTATTATTATTATTATTATTATTATTATTATTATTATTATTATTATTATTATTATTATTATTATTATTATCATTTATTATCAATAATAATATCTTCTAATAATATATCATATTTTATTCAATATTATTTTATCGTCATCATCATCATTACCAACATCATCATCTTCATCATCCTCATCCTCATCATCATCCCCATCCTCATTATCATCATCATCATCATCACCATCATCATCACCATTATCATCATCCTCATCATCATCATCATCATCATCATCATCACCATCATCATCATCATCATTATCATCATCATCATCTCCATCATCATCATCATCATCATCATCATCATCACCCAGGACTGGAGGGGTGGCAGGACTGCAGCTCAGAACATCATCCCCTCTTCAACTGGGGCTGCCAAGGTTCTTTCATCACCATTTTCACCCCCCCTTTTCTCTACTCCTCCACTCACTTCCTCAACCCACTTGCCCACCAACCTTTAAGATTCTACGAGTTCGTCTATCCTTTTCCTCTCTTCCACCGTCTTTATCATCCCTTCTATCATCTTTTTCATCCCTTCTCTTTATGCATCTTCACTCATTCATCCATAATCTACCCTCAAACCATCGTCATTCACTCTTATTCATCATCACAAACCACCATGAATCACCACAAACTCCTCTCCATGCATCACCACAAATCACCCATGCATCACAACAAACTCTTCCAGGCGGTAGGCAAGGTGATTCCTTCATTGAACGGCAAGTTGACTGGCATGGCCTTCCGAGTTCCCACTGCCAACGTCTCCGTCGTTGACCTCACTTGCAGGGTTGAAAAGCCGGTCGGTGGTTGGGTGGTGGTTTGGGTCGGTGGCTGAATGGTGGTTTGGGTCGGTGGTTGAGTGGTGGTTTGGGTTGGTGGTTGGGTGGTGGTTTGGGTCGGTGGCTGGGTGGTGGTTTGGATCGATGGTTGAGTGGTGGTTTGGGTCGGTGGCTGGGTGGTGGTCGTTTTGCAGTTTTTTTGGAAGGGTGAAGCAAAATTGGTAATTTGTTGGTGAGTTGGAGGCTTTGCTGCTCAGTTTGGGCTTCACTCTACTTCATCCATGTCCATTTCATTATCTCCACCCATTTTTTCACCCACCACCCATCCAGGTGAAGTACGAAGACATCAAGAAGGCCTTGAAGGCAGCCTCCGAAGGACCTCTCAAGGGAGTTCTCGGCTACACCGAGGATCAGGTATAGCCTGGATGCTGAGTGGACTTTAAATGGGTCTTTAGGCTGTCATGGCGTTTTCCAGAATTTTTTTTATACATTTTCCGTAAAATATAAACTTTTTTTTTGTTTCACTTCTATTTTTCTCGTTCTCCATCTTTGTTCTTTTTTTAATTTTCACTTCGCGTTTCGGTCTTTTTCTTTAACTTCTCATTCTTCTCCATCCCTTCACCTTCATCCCAGCCTTCCACTTACCTTCTCTTCCTTAATCATCATCTCCCGAACCACCTCCATCTCCCGACAGGTGGTGTCGAGTGACTTCAACACCTGCAATCTCTCTTCCATCTTCGATGCCGGTGCAGGCATTGCTCTCAATGACAACTTCTTCAAGCTCGTCTCATGGTGACTCCTTCCATCCATCATTTCATCCTTCCATTCATTATTCCATCTTTCAATCCTTCCATCCATCATTTCATCCTTCCATTCATTATTCCATCTTTCAATCCTTCCATCCATCATCCATTTATTATATTATTAATGTTTCAGTCAATAGCTCAAACCTTTCATTTCTTTTCCATATTTTGACCATCTCATCATATCCCACCATCTAATGACCTCCCCCTTCTCCCTCAACTTCATTCACACCCGACCACCCACCAGGTACGACAACGAATACGGATACAGCAACAGGGTCATTGACCTCATTTCCTACATCAACAAGGTCGACCACGCCTAGGCGCTCTTTACCGCCCCGCCATTGGTCTAATCTGGCTCAAGTGTAGTCTTGGATACCATAATAAAGATCTATTAATACTCGAACAAATATTAATTAAGTTTGGCCTATTTATGGTTCGTTATAGACGTTTATGTTGCTTTTGCGTTGGCATGGTTACGATCATGGCTGAATAATTTCATTATTGTCTTTCTCACGCCCTCTGTGTTTGTTCCTTGGTGTGCTGTGTTTTTGTGTGTTGCGTGCCTCCATAACGAGACAACAAAAACCTTAAAAGGTCACGATGGCGTCGTCTTCAATACAATCCATACGCATCCACTCAATTCGATCCACATCTATTCAATTGAAGGTGATACATTTTTAATTAGCTCCGAATACCCTGTCAATTCACCTGTAATGCAAGGTCTTAATTAGATAATCGAGTCAGGTGTCGTCCTAATGGACTTTTAATCAGTTATATCCGACGACTGTAAGTCCTTGCAGATGCCGGAATGTTAATGTACATGCAAGTGGAAAGGTCAGGGCTTCAAGTGCGGGTGTTTGCGCAAAAATCGAAGGTGTTTCGTCGCGTATGAGCGCCTTTGAAGCTAGCAAATGAAGGGAAGGGGACGAGGGGTGACAGGGTGGACTACTACTGTATGATTTGGTGGGTGTCGTAAAGAATGCAATGTGGTACGCAGCTTGAAGACGGGTCCTTGCTGTGGTGGTTTGATGGTGGGAGTAGTGGTAGCGGTGGGAGTGGTGGTAGTGGTGATTTGATGGTGGGGGTGGTGGGGGTGGTGGTGGTGGTAGTGGTGAGTTGATGGTGGTGGTAGTGGTGATTTGATGGTGGTGGTAGTGGTGATTTGATGGTGGTGGTAGTGGTGGTGGTTTGATGGTGGTTGTGGTGGTGGTTTGATGGTGGTTGTGGTGGTAGTTTGATGGTGGTTGTGGTAGTGGTCTGATGGTGGTGGTGGTTTGATGGTGGTGGTGGTTTGATGGTGGTTGTGGTGGTAGTGGTGGTGGTAGTGGTGGTGGTAGTGGTAGTGGTAGTGGTGGTGGTAGTGGTGGTGGTTGTGGTGGTAGTGGTGGTGGTTTTGATGGTAATGGTGGGTTGATGGTGGCGGTGGGGGTGGTTAGAGTGAATCAATCAAAAGAGCAAATAAAACTTCAAATACCAGATTATATAATTTATATTATATTATATGAAGTAATATTTTTGACATCTGATATGTACAATCATGGAGTACTCTATATAACGTATATTATATTATACTATATCATAATATATATTATAGTATACATTATATTATATCATATTATAATATATTATATAGAGTATTCTTTATGATATGTATTATATACAATAATAGAGCGCAAAAAGGTTACTCTTTGAGGTGGTGTGCAGTGTAGTGGTTTCTGGGAACTTTGGAGTCGAAGACCACGGAGCAAGAGTAGACACTGGCCATTGAAGGCGTCTTCGTATCATACCTGCCTGGTCCTGGTAGTGACTGTGTGTGTGTGTGCGTGTGTGTGTGCGTGTGTGTGTGTTGTGTGTGTGTGTGTGTGTGTGTGTGTGTGTGTGTGTGTGTGTGTGTGTGTGTGTGTGTGTGTGTGTGTGTGTGTGTGTGTGTGTGTGTGTGTGTGTGTGTGTGTGTGTGTGTGTGTGTGTGTGTGTGTGTGTGTGTGTGGATGTGGATGTGTGGTTATACGTGTGGTAGTGGAAAAATGTTCAAATTATATTCAGATTAACTGAAATCATTTTCCTTGTACTAAAGCGGACTTTAACAAATCAATAGGATCAGATTAAATCGGATGAGACGGACAGGGTTGATTTAGCTTAGGATGAAATGATTAAAAGTGAAGCAGCCGATGCCTTCTTAGCGGCCGAATTTTGTGCATATGATGACGTCTTGTGCGTGCACTTCCAGTTTGGTGTGTGCGTGCGTGGCTTGTGCCATGACTTGTAGAAAGCCTCGTACACCAGAGGGCCGTTGAAATCCTTGTGATAGTGGTGGTGTTTAACAACAACAACATTCAAGTTCTACAAAAATGACAAAACCACAACAACATTTCATTTCAACAAAACGAAAAAATTCCATCGAAATAAAAAACAGTAACAAAACAACAACAACAACAACACTAATAGAACAACAACAACGACCAAAATCGACAATCAAAAACAAAACAAAACAAAAACAAAAACAATTTAACAACGAAACTAACAGAAAAACAAAAGCAACATTGGAAATTTAACAGAAACACTGAAAAAACATAAAAAACAACGCCAACAACAACACTAACAGAACAACAACCATAACACCAACAACAACCCCAACGCCAACAACAAAAGCAACACTGATAGAACAACAACAACAACAACAACAACAACAACAACAACAACAACAAAAATACCAACAGGACAACCACGGGTAGCGGCGATTATGTTACGTTGAATCTCCTTCTTCGGCTGTCTTGGACCCTTGAGGTGTGTACTCTCATTGACATATCGACATGAATGAAGGTATGAATGAATGAATGAAGGAATGAATGAATAAATGAATGAATGAATGAATGAAAGAATGAATGAATGAATGAATAAATGAATGAATAGATGAATGAATGAGTGAGTGAATGAATGAATGAGTATCAAATTTGTTATAGCGCATAGTTCGCAAGCTAGGTAGCCTCAGAGGCGTTTTAAATAAATCAAGAACTAGGTTATGGAGAGGTCTTGGTAGGGATGAGTTTTTAGACATGCTTAACCAACTAAGTACTGATCAAATAGTCATCAATTCATATATGAATTGCCCTGGTCCAATTGATTAATTCATAATTGGCTTAGTTAAACAATTAATCTTGTCATTCATTTTATTTTTTTAATCTAAGCTTTTCAAGATTATTGAATTATTTCATTAACCCGTTCCGTAATTAATAAATAAATTTAATAAATAAATAAATTAATTAATTCATTTATTCATTAATTAATTCATTTATTTATTAATTGATTTATTGATTTATTCATTCATTCATGCATTCACCTACTCCACCTTGAGGAAGGGTCCTTTGAGTTTGTTGGTGAAGAGGTCGTGTGAGGCTGAAGGAGGCGTATACATGTTGACTGGTGCACATATGTCTAAATCCCTCCTTGGTGGCTGTGGTGTGACGTCATCCTCATCATCATTATCATCATCATCATCATCATCATCATCATCATCATCATCATCATCATCATCCTCATCATCATCATCATCATCATCATCATCATCATCATCATCATCATCATCATCATCATCATCATCATCATCCTCATCATCATCATCATCATCATCATCATCATCATCATCATGCCCGCATCACCCGAAGTCTAGCGTGTGTTTGTGTGACGGTTCTATTCCATGGAAGGATGTTGATTGGTGTTTCCTTATGAACGTTGTAACTCCCCATAGGTGGGTTGGAAGCCTGTGCAAGGATGAATGATTGGATGGATGGATGGATGGATGGATGAATGAATAAATAGATGGATGGATGGATGGATGGATGAATGAATGAATGAATAGATGGATGGATATATGGTTGGATGACTGGCTGGGTTGATGGATGGATGGATGAATGAATGAATGAATGAAGGAATTAATTAATGACTAGATGGATGGATATATGGTTGGATTAATTGATGGACGGGCGGATGAATATTTTTGGGATAGATAGCTTGGTGGATGAATGAGTGAACTAAGGAAGATGACTATTACCAGTTGCATGAAGAATAAAAACAACATAGGTAACCACCAAAGACACACTAAAAACAAACAAACATACAAAATAATTAACAAACAAACAAACAAAAACACAAACGAACAAATCGTTCATTCAAACAACCAAACTAATAAACAAACACTAACCATCCTTTCACACGAACAAAAGAACAAATATACACAAAAACAAACAAACAGACACACTAACAAACAAATATGCACACGAGCAAACAAACCAACAAGCAAACACACTAACCACCAATTCACACGAACAAACAAACAGACACACTAACAAACAAATATACACACGAGCAAACAAACCAACAAGCAAACACACGAAAAAACAAAAACACGCGAACAAACAACTCACAGTGGGGTCGATGTTGTGGCAGTGGTTGGTGGTGAAGCTGTGGTTGAAGTCTTGAATCAGGGGGTTTCGGAAGTTCTTCCTGCTGGCTGGAAGTTTCACCATATAAGCCCCCGGACCTGGTGACAAGGTCTGACATGGATGAATGGATGGATGAATGGATGGATGAACTGATGAATGAATGAATGGATGGATGAATGAATGAATGGATGAATGGGTGGATGAATGGATGGATGAATAGATGGATTAATGAATGGTTGAATGGATGGATGAATGAATGGATGAATAGATGGATTAATGGATGGTTGAATGGATGGATGAATGGATGGATGAATGGATGGGTGAATGAATGGATGAATGGATGGATGGATGAATGATTTGACCTCACTGGAACCCATGTTTCGAACAGATCTGGGAAAGGCACAGCGAGAGGTGGTCTTCCTATAACACTGCAAATTTGCCGGAATTGACATCAAGTCAGTTGGGGGCTGGTGGGGTGGTGGAAAGAAAAGTGAAAAATGAGAAAAAAATTGAAAAAAAAGAAGAGAAAAGAAACAAGGAGGAAAACGAAGGGAAGAGAAAAGAAATAATCTTGTCTAATCTGCTCTGAATATTTGTAGCGTGTCTTCTAGTACTTGGTTCCAAAGTGCTGCCATGGAAAGACGTTTCCTCACTGTGCATTACTAGGGGACTAAGCCATTTAAGGACGGCATCTGTTCTTTAAGGGAGAGACTGTGGAGGGGTGAAAGAAAGAAAAAAAGGAAAGAAGATGGGGAAGAGAAGGGGGGAGAAGGGGGGAGAAGGGGGGGAGGAAAAATGAAAAAATGGTAAAAAGATTGAGAAAAGAAGGAAGAGTGAAAAAGAAAAAAAACAAGAAAAATTTGATTTGATCAGATTTAAGCATTATTGGATAGTAACTTACGTAAACTTTTGTTTTTTTATCAGCAACTAGATTGTCAATCTGAAAATGGTAATGCTAGTATGAGTTTTTATTAGTACAAGTGGTAAAAAAAACCCTGAGGTCTAACGCCACTTTATTGTATTGTATTTTTTTGTTGTTTTTATTTTTATTTCTTAGTTTTTTATTCTGTTATTGTATTTATTTAAAAAAAATTGTATTGTTGATTTTTCTTTTGTTTTTTTTAAATAAGAAAATTACACAAATGAAATGGACAATTATGAAATGAATATATTTTTTTATTGGAATATTATATGTAAATTCATGCAAATATTATGAACAAACTTATGAAAAAATTAACGAAATTTCATAAAAATATTATGATTCCACTATAATAATATTCGTATTTGTATTGTATTGTATAACAAAATTCACGAAAATTTAATTTTGAAAAACTGATAAAAGATAAAAATTAAAAAAAATTGAAATTAAGTTCACATCAATAAATAAAAAATAAAACAAACGTGAAAAAATTCTTGCATCTTCTGTTTCCTTTGCAGAAGAGTTTGCGTCTTTACGGTAGACCTTTTCCAGATTGATGTTTCACAAACATTTTCAGCATTCTTAGCTTTTGGTTTCTGTTATTTACGATTGTGAAATGAAAATTATTTAACGTCAAAACAAATTGTTATGAAAGCGCTTGATAAATTATTCACTGTTATGTCGAAATTTATGAACCTGGTCCGTTGAAATAAATGTAGTCGCTGACTTCCCATACCCACTGAGTTTATAAAAAAGTGCTTTGAAACTTATTAAAAACTAAATTTTAAAAACACTTGATGAAATTATATACAATTCAATGATTTAAATTACAATAAAATCCAAAAATCTATACCCAAACTTATTAAAGTTTCCATGAAGTGACCTTTGTTGAGCTTGAGTTTGCATTTTGAATATTTGAATTCACATTTGAAGTTTAATGTCCAAAATAAAAAAAAAACGAAAAGATCGCCCAACTAATCTACATCAGCTACTTTTTAAATGATAAAACACTCAAATTTATTTAAACCTATATCCAAAGTAACTAAATATTTTATACAACTAAATACAAAAGAAGAGAATGAGAGAAAAATATTACTATATTTGAAAACACCCTTATTGTTTTAAAATGTCTAATTAATTTTATAATTTTAATATATATTTCATTTCAAATCAGTAGAAATAGAATTGAACATTTTTGATTCCGACAAATAATTAAGAACGGGTTTAAGAAAAGTTATTTTCTCTTCTAGAAGTTCAATTCTTTATCTGTAAAAAGAGTCTTTTATGAAAAGATCCAATAAAAATAAAAAAAAAACGCTATTTTAATAATTTTTAATTTCCAATTTATTTGAAAAAAGTTGGAACAAGTAAATACCAATCTAATTTTAAGTTGTGACTGGAAACGTTTTTTTCTTAAAGGTAAAATAGTTTTCAGTTGCACATTCTTGGAATTACACTTTATAGACAAAAACCTTGAGTGGTTGATGTTTTATGTATCATGAAAAACTTTGACTCTAGAATACGTGGTGAAAGCAGGTTGATTGAGCTAGTAAAGGTATACGATATAAGATAAAAATTTCAAACTATATTAGGATATTGAAGTATAATGGATTATAATGAATAATCTAAATACGTTCATAAAAGGTTATATATAAAAACGAGTAGCATTTGTTGAAAATGTTTGCTGACATTTTTCAATGTTTATTCAAACCCAAGCTGAAGACAAGCTCTATGAAAATATGCTTTTTGTGAACTCTCACAAAAATTCTTTTTGAAGAACGAGTCAGCTGAAAGTTATTGAGTAATCTATTGATTGAATGAATGAAGGAATGAATGCATGAATGAATAGATTAACTATATAATTGACTTAATTCAAACGAATTAATCAATGCTTGAGTTGAAGTCCGTGTTATCTGTTTGGAAAATATAATGACAATTTTTTAACGGGTAACATAATTTGAAAATGAACAATATAAATATAATAAATAAAAATAAAAACAAAAAATAATAATTTTATTGAACGCTTAATAACTTGATGTTACCTTACAACTCATCTGGTCTTATGAAGTCTCTAGCTGGAAATAAAAATTAATTATTTAATTATGCGCTACAAAAAAGTTAGAAAAACCACTTGAAGCCTTTAATAACATACAACTCCTTCAACCTAACACCTCTTTAACTAAAAAGACTTCCCAAAAAACCAACCGATCTACTATTTTCAAAATTCCTAAAACTGACCAGCCAAAACCAACTCTTTCCAAAAACTCTTCAAAAAACCTATCCCGAACCCTTTAAAACAAAAAAAAACCACCAGTAATTCCAGTGTTTGACTGGGTCTGATTCAACGGAGACAATATAAAAACAGCCACCGTCTCAATCCACCACCAGCCATCCAAAAAACCACTCCAAACAAGCCACTCACACAACAGCGCCACAAAAACACATCAACCAACCATTCCAACCCCTCCAAGGCCATCTCCAAACCAGTATCTGTGCCCACCTCTAATGTGGTCCCTTGTGGGCGGCTTATCCTGGGTTACGGAGTGTTGGTGGCCCTTGAAAGAGACATGCATTTCGTGCAAGGGTTCAAGTTCCAACGCTGACTTGTCAAAGTCCTCGTCGTCGGGTCTGACGCTGTAGTAGCGCCCGTCATGTATGTAGCTGCCGTACTGGGAGGGGGGAGTGGTGGGTTTAGGTGGTTTTTGAGTAGAATAGGGGGATGAATGAGTGGGCTCTTTAGAGTGGAAAGAGTTAAGGTTGGGGCTAAGGTTAGGGTTAAAGTGGATTTGGGTGGGTTTGGGTGGTTTTGGGTGGTTTTGGGTGGTTTTGGGTGGTTTTGGGTGGTTTTGGGGGGTTTTTGGTAGAATGAGGGAATAGGTGGGTGGGTGTTTTTAAGGTGGAATGGCGGGATGGGTGAATGGTTTTGAGAAAAGGTTGATAAGAAGAAGAAAATGTTGGGTGAAGAATAAACAAACAATAATAAGCAGGTGAAAGGCGTCGAAAGAATTGAAAAAAGTAGAATGTATGAAAATGTGCGAGATGGAGACGATACAATACAATACAATACAATACAATACAATAGAATACAATAAAATACAAATACGAATATTATTATAGTGGCATTAACCCCGTAGAATTTCGAGGCCACTCGTTTCGAGGAGACGAAAATAAAGATGATAAATGTGATAATGTTATTTCCGATCAAATAAATTGTATAGCGCAAAACTAATTTTTTTCTAAAATTTTCAAAGAAAAACTCACCAGACTTAACTTGTTGGAGCTTTCAGTTTGGTTGATGGCTACTGAGAAGGAAGCATGATAGTTGTGGTCGCTGTACACGTGGAACTTCTGAATGTGTGTGTGTGTGTGTGTGTGTGTGTGTGTGTGTGTGTGTGTGTGTGTGTGTGTGTGTGTGTGTGTGTGTGTGTGTGTGTGTGTGTGTGTGTGTGTGTGTGTGTGTGTGTGTGTGTGTGTGTGTGTGTGTGTGTGTGTGTGTGTGTGTGTGTGTGTGTGTGTGTGTGTGTGTGTGTGTGTGTGTGTGTGTGTGTGTGTGTGTGTGTGTGTGTGTGTGTGTGTGTGTGTGTGTGTGTGTGTGTGTGTGTGTGTGTGTGTGTGTGTGTGTGTGTGTGTGTGTGTGTGTGTGTGTGTGTGTGTGTGTGTGTGTGTGTATGTATGTATGTATGTGTTGTGTGTGTGTGTGTGTGTGTGTGTGTGTGTGTGTGTGTGTGTGTGTGTGTGTGTGTGTGTGTGTGTGTGTGTGTGTGTGTGTGTGTGTGTGTGTGTGTGTGTGTGTGTGTGTGTGTGTGTGTGTGTGTGTGTGTGTGTGTGTGTGTGTGTGTGTGTGTGTGTGTGTGTGTGTGTGTGTGTGTGTGTGTGTGTGTGTGTGTGTGCGCGCGCGTGCGTGCGCGTTTTAATTAATTAATTTTTTTCTTTATTTATTATTATTTTGTTTTTGTTTTCTCACCTCACCGTGGTGAGGTTCCCAGCGAGTATCTTCACCATCGCTACCAAGAATCACCATCACATCCTTGAACTCATCTTGCTGTGGTGGTGGTTGTAATAATGATGAAAATGAGGATGATGATGATGATGATGCTTAAAATGATGATGATGATTATTAAAATGATGATGATGATGATGATTAAAATGATGATGATGATTAAAATGATGATGATGATTAAAATGATGATGATGATTGAAATGATGATGATGATGATCAAAATGATGATAATGATGATGATTGAAAAACCCATAATCTCATCAACTAATTGTATCTTAGATACTTTAACCATATTCTTATCCATAATTGGAATATCCGATCCAATCGTCTCACAATCTAATCAAATCACTTCTTAAGCTAATCCAATCACCACTTTTTAATCTAATCCAATCACTACTTTTTAATCTAATCCAATAATCCACACCCACCTTCTTGGTCAGGGAAAGCGTAATAGCTTCACCCACCGTTACCGGCACCACCACCACCATCGTCTCCGGCAACCCCCCCTCCTCATCCAGCACCATTTCCACCTTCATTTCTTGAGTAGCGCAAAATTTTTTTTTTGTTAAAAAATTTTCGATCGCATTTTTCGGGTTTTTTAAAATTACTAAATTAGTCATTTTCAACCCATCAAATTTATTTTGTTTATTGTATAACATTTCAGATTTGGTTTTATTAAACTAATCATTTTTTCACGAAAATAAATCAATCAATGTAAAATTTAATTGCGAAGTTTTTTCGTGAGTACTTTCCTTTCAATCGTCTAACGGTTCAATACCTTCTCTTAATGAAGGAGGTTTGTATAATTTGGAGTTTGAAATATTTCGAAGAAATAAATAACAAAATGAATAATTAGTTTAGGCGATAAATAATAAAATGAAGCGCATTAATATGAAATAATGTTTGGTCTACCTTCATAAATTGGTTTTTTTGGTGTTGCCATAACGATACTAAAAAGGCTGGAGATGAGTAAAAGCTTAGTTCTCATTGAGTTCTGTAATGGCGATGATGAAAGTGGAATAATAAACTATGTATTGTTTTTTTAAATAATTTTTAAAATTATTAATTGAAAAATCAAGTTATTTGTTAGATTTATCTTTTAAATATCACTTTTCACCCTTAATTGCGAACGACGTTGAAACAAAACCAACACCATATTTATACACAAGTTGTCTTATGCCGTTATATTCTGGGGTATGCGCAGAGGAAAGCGTTAACACTTTCATCCTAGAATGTAGTATATACATATATCTCAGCTCTTAATGCATCATACCTTATATTTGTTAAGAGATTTCGATTCTTATTGTTTCGAATGGTCCCATGCTTCAGAACATTTCCAACGTTTAATTTGAATAAAACTTGTTATAAATTCGATAAAATGAAAGAATATAAAAAGAATGTATGAAAAAACAAACTACAGAAATAAGAATAAAATTCAAGTGAAAAGCTACGACGAAACGATAACGACTAACGATATCGACGATAGGAAAAGCTCAAATGCCCATAATTAAAAGCGTTATATTGGCAGAAGGTAATGATAGGCAAACCGTATCGATTTGGTGGGCAATTAAGGCTGAGTTCGGCATGATGTTTGTTCAGATGTTTGAACTACGTGTCGGTAGGACATTCGTTTGCATTGTTAGCTCATGTTTGTCACCATTAGTCACCTCCGTCTGATCACCGCTCAGATGATGAAACTCCATTTGAATGGAAATTTATTTTGATGGTTCAATTTAATTCGATTCAATTTAATCTGGTCTCACCTAAACCAAAAAGTTGATAGCGATGAACAGTATTGTTCAAAACCACCCCAAACCATTTCACCATTATTTTGTGTCACGCCATACCCAGTTACTCAAAGCTCCTTATTGATTCATTGAGAACGCTCATGGAATGCATAGCGCTAGATATTTTTTAAGTAGACTTGAAAAGATTAAAAAGATGAAAATGTTTATGATAAAAGAAAAATTAAAAATATGTAAGATTCAGTGCTGAAATTTCATGTTTTTTTTGAACAAATTTCATACCGCAAAACTAAATTTACACTCCATAAAATGGTCGATTAGATTGTATTTGATGAAAAATGAAATATTTGTTTTATTTATAATCAATTTTCATCTTATTAAAAGAATGAATCATATGAGAGATACTATCTTTATCGAAATTCTTTTGATTTTCGGAAATACCTAGAAATAGAAATGACAAAGAAATCTAGCCCACCTACCAAAATGGATTTCCTGCAAGTTCACTTTTAATCGTACATTGTCATTATTCTTCATCGTGATTGATTTTTGAAAAATATTCCCTACTCATACTTGACGACAAAAGTAGTCATTTTTCAGAATTCCAAAAAGGAAATTCGTTTTACAAAAAAAAACCTTCATGAAATCTCACGCACAATCGCCTTAAAACGTCCACCATTACTGCTCTACCACAAGCACGAAAAAGCGCTTCGAAGTATGCTTCCAGACGAACAGTTACAGAAACTTCAGCGGCGGTTGTTGCAGGCGATTTCTGGCGTCTGTCGCCACAGCCTCAACCTACAGCACTTGTCTTTCTCACTCGAGGGCTGCATCGGCGTCACTGTCTGCAATGACGTCACACTCTTGACGTTCAAGGAAGCCGTCATGGCGGGAGGAGACACGCAGTCATTCGTCTTCAAGCCCGTGTCTCAGAAAGACCACCAAGTAGACCGTCATGACGACGCCTTGCATGGCAACGTCGGTAACGGGCGAGTTAAAAATGTCATTCCACCTTCTTCAAAACTAGTCTCAAAAAATTTTTCACTTCTTGAGGAACGAAACTCTCACTCGGCTCCTCCTCCAAAGCCCCACCACCGCCACTGCACTCAAGTGCCAGATGACCAACAAAGATCGGAGAGCCCCTCAAGGGGTTCTGCCATATTGGAGTGCTCATGTGACCAGGTGGCCGATTTGAGTCTCGCCAAGTCGGAAGCTGTTGATCTGAAACCTTGCAACAACAACAATAATAATGTTAACAGTATTGATAATGATGATAATAACAACAACAGTATTGACAACAATAACAACAGCAGCAGCAACAATGACAATTTCACAGACACAAGTGTGTTGAGTGACGATAGAGAGGAGTCTTGTACAAGCCTCGGAGGCAGCAAATGTGCAGGAATCAACAAGCGCAAACGCTCTTTCCCCGTCAGAATCTCTCCCGCTCCAGTCGACGATGTTGTCAACAAATTTGACAACAAAACTGACGACGAAATGAACAACAATGACGTTGTTGAGAAGTACTTGAATGATGAGGTTAAGAGGGAACATCTCGCAGAGTGTGGAGATGAAGTGTTGTATGAAAAGGAAGATGAGCAAATGACACCAACTTACATCGAGATCATTCCGACAAGTGTCATTGATGGTGTCAAAGCGACAGTTAATCGAACATCTTCATCTTCTTCTTCATCCTCTTCATCGCATTGTAAACAACGGAAAACAGCAAGTTGTGAAAAGAGTGACAATAAATACAACAACAACAACAACAACAACACATACAGTCACTTATTCACAGCGATCAACAAAGGCAACAGCCCTGGTATTGCTTTTGACTACAACTCTTACACTCCCAACAACAGCAACAACAACAAATCATCTAAACAGATAACTAACAACAACAACAATATTTCATCTTTTGTGCCTTATTCTCTGTATGACGACATCAACAACAACATATTCAGTCCTGACAGTGAATATCAACAACCAACCCCAGAAAACTACACCTATTCGGCTCTGATGAGACTAAACTCAATCGTTGACAACAACAACAACAACAACAACAACAACAACAACAACAACAACAACAACAACAATGGCAACAACAACAACAATACTAAAAACAAAAATCTAGTGGCTTATAGTGGAAGTTGTAGTAATGATGGCTACAGCCTCCTCACCAATGGAAGGGAGGTGAAGGAGGAGGCAGGGGTGAAGGTGGCAGCCTTTGATGGAAGAGGAAACATCTACAAAAGGTGATGATGATGATGATGATGATGATGATGATGATGATGATGATGATGGTGATGATGATGATGATGAGGATGATGATGATGATGAGGATGATGATGAAGAAGAAGAAGCTGATGATAGAAAAGAAGATGATGATGAAGATGCTGGGGATGATGATGATGATGATGATCATCATCATCATCATCATCATCATCATCATCATCATCATCATCATCATCATCATCATCATCATCATCATCATCATCATCATCATCATCAGCACCATCATCTTCATCATCATCATCATCATCATCATCATCATCATCATTGTATATATAATAATTATCTTTTTTTTAATCATTATTACTTACATGATTATTAATATTATTATCATTATCATTCTCATTTAAAATACATATCAATATTATTAATATAATTATCATTATATTGATTATTCATATTTTCATTATTATTATTTTTATTATTATTATTCATATAAAAATAATATTGTTATTACTATTATTATTATTATTATTATTATTATTATTATTATTATTATTATTGTTTTTATTCTCATTATATCCATCATTGCCATGGCAGGGGCAGCAAGAGACCACCGAACAGCAGCAAGAAGCGCAAACACGCCCAGCAGTTCAGGAGCCACCACGAACACGACTTTGAACTCATCTCCAATGTAACTAACTAACTGGATGGTTAATTGATTGGTTGATTGAATGGTCAATTGATTGGTTGATTGGATGGTCAATTGATTGGTTGATTGGATGGTCAATTGATTGGTTGATTGGATGGTCAATTGATTGGTTGATTGGGTGGTCAATTGATTGGTTGATTGGGTGGTCAATTGATTGGTTGATTGGATGGTCAATTGATTGGTTGATTGGATGGTCAATTGATTGGTTGATTGGATGGTCAATTGATTGGTTGATTGGATGGTCAATTGATTGGTTGATTGGATGGTCAATTGATTGGTTGATTGGATGGTCAATTGATTGGTTGATTGGATGGTCAATTGATTGGTTGATTGGGTGGTCAATTGATTGGTTGATTGGGTGGTCAATTGATTGGTTGATTGGATGGTCAATTGATTGGTTGATTGGATGGTCAATTGATTGGTTGATTGGATGGTCAATTGATTGGTTGATTGGATGGTTAATTGAGTTTCAAATTGGTTGTTAATAGGGTAGTTCAATGGGTGGTTACTTGGTTGGTTAATTAATAAGGGGTGGCAAGTTATCACTAGCTTTACCGCTATAATACATCACCACACTTCAAACCACTATTACCGCCACTGCACCATGACCACACCCTCACAATCACGCCACTAACAACCACACCACCACGACCACACGACCATAACCACACCACCCAACAATACCACCAACAACACAATATGACAATCACGCCACCACAACTGCCACATCACAGCTCATAGGTCAACTACCACAGGATCACCAGCCAATCCTCATTCCACCCACCCCAACCCAATTTGCCCCCAAGAAAAGGTGAAAGTTATTACAATAATATCACTACTACTACTACTACTACTACTACTACTACTACTACTACTACTACTACTACTACTACTACTGCTACTACTACTACAACTACTACTACTACTACTACTACTACTACTACTACTACTACTACTACTACTACTACTACTACTACTACTACTACTACTACTACTACTACTACTACTACCACCACCACCACTACTACTACTACTACTACTACTACTACTACTACTACTACTACTACTACTACTACTACTACTACTACTACTACTACTACTACTACTACTACTACTACTACTACTACTACTACTACTACTACTACTACTACTACTACTACTACTACTACTACTACTACTACTACTACTACTACTACTACTACTACTACTACTACTACTACTACTACTACCACCACCACTACTAAAAATAATAATAATTAATATTAATATTATTATCATAATAATCAAGGATAATTTCACATTTATCTTTGCCAACAGGTGTCGCATCTGTTACACCAAAAAAATAAGAAAAGAGGTTAGTTTTATTTTTTTTCAAAAATCACATTAACAAATCCTATCCACCAAGAACCAACTACACTACACCACACTACCACCAAACCTTACACACACCACCATCACCACCATCAAACCTCACACACACCACCATCACCACCATCAAACCTCACACACACCACCATCACCACCGACCTCCCAGGTGCGTTACTGTTGCATGGGTTGTTCTGACCACCCTGGCTTGTGCCTTGACGACTGCTTCCAGCAGTTCCACCTCCTCCGCGGCTGCGTTGCTAAGCAACCAGCTGCCAGCACCAAGCCTCTAACGCCACAAGCCTCCAACTCTCCCTCTTTCGCTCCCTCCATTCGACCACCACCGCCACCGCAACAACAACAACAATTGCAACCAAGACAACTACAACAACAACTTCAACAACAACAATCGCCATTATCACAGCAACAACTGCAACAACAACAACAACAAGATTCCAACAATTTCAAACAATTGCAACAACAACAACAACGTCTCAAGATTATTTTACCGAAAGCGTTGCTCACGCAACAACAACAACAACAACAACAACAACAACAACAACAACAACAATCATCATCATCACCACCTCCTTCGGCATCTCAACATTCAAGCTATGACGGCGGTGGTGAATTAGTCATTGACAATAAAGATGACGTCAACATTATCGATGATGACGTCGTGATTAACAACAAAAATGGTGATGATGACGCCACCGTTAACAAAAATGATAACAGTCAAAATAATAACAAAAACATTGATAATAGTATTAGTAATAATAATAAAATTAGCAATACTACTACTTCTACTACTACTACTACTACTACTACTACTAATAATAATAATAATAATAATAATAATAATAATAATAATAATAATAATGATGATAATGGTGATAAAATTGAAATAAAGGATAATGATGATTTAAATAATGATAATGATAATAATAATAACAATAATAATAATACTACTATTACTACTACTACTACTACTACTAATAATAATAATAATAATAATAATAATAATAATAATAATAATATGGATATATGTAATGTCACTTCTTAGTCAAAAGTGTTAACTTGGACACTCATTTCACAGTTTTATCTTATTCTATTTTGCAATTCTCCTGTTTTTTATATATTCAGAATTTTTTTAAAATTTAAATATTTTAAAATGTTATTTAATTCAATTTCAGGTAAAATCTTTTTATTTATTTCTTTTTATCATCTCCTACGTGCAATATCAAGACTATGTCCAATTTTATCCTTTAATTAAAAAATTAATTAAAAAATTAATTAAAAAATTAATTAAAAAAATAATTAAAAAATTAATTAAAAAAATAATTAAAAAATTAATTAAAAAAATAATTAAAAAAATAATTTTTTTTAATATTCAAAAAATATTTTTAATCAACAGATATTTATTAATAGTTTTTTTTAACTCATTTTTTCTGTGAGCTAGTAAAGTTTTTTTTGCAAGTATTAGCAATTTTGCTGTTTTTGTTCTACCTTGGAGGATTACTCAAGTATTGTACTAACCATGATCAAGGATTTCCTTTGTACTCTTCTATATCAATCAATTAGGAATATAATTTTGAATATTTTCACTTTTAAAATAATTAAAAAAAATTTTTTTTCCGTTTTTTTTAAATGCAAAACCATAATAATTTATTTTGAAATATAATTTTTCGTCTCAAAATATACTATCTTTTATTAAATGTTATTTTATATTAAAATATTTAAAATGAACGTTACATAAATTGCCAAGGAGT
>OX387259.1:3325299-3330299 GCA_947562095.1 Branchellion lobata
TTAAGGGTTTTTTGGGCATAATTTTGGCTTTTTTGATGGTTTGAAGTTTCATGGGGAGGATCGGAGGGTTGAGAAGGGAGAGGTTTGGAGAAACCCAAATTCTGAGTCCAGTGTAAGGATAAGGAAGGTTTGGAGGGGTTTTTAGAAGCTTTTGGGGGGGGGGGGGTGGTAAAAGGGGGGGGGGTAAAAGGGGTGTGTGTGGTTCTTTCCACCATTTTTCACCCACCTCCACCAGTGCAAGGCTTTCATGGAATTGGGAGCAGAAAAAGGCTCAACCCCGGCCGAAGTGGTCCAGTCTTGTGACGTCACACTCTCCTGTGTCTCAGACGCCAAGGCGCTCAAAGACGTGCGTTAATAGGAAAATTAATAGCAACTTAAGTATTAAATGGTTATTTAACTGGTTAATTGGTATTCATTCATCTTTTCCACCCTTCCCCCATCTCCAGTGTCTTCCACCCATCAACACCCATTCCACCCACCCACCCACCTCACCAATGTATCCACCCACTCCTTTACCCACCTACCCACTTCTTTACCCACCCAACTCACCCACTCACCCACCCATCTTCCACTTCTAGTTGTTGTCGGGTTCGAGTGGAGTGTTGGACTCAATGGGTCCTGGCAAATCCTTTGTTGAAATGTCCACAGTCGATGTGCACACCATCACCGAACTCAACCAGGTGGGGGGGGGGGAGAGAAGGGGGGAGGGGGAGAGGGAGTTACAACCGAATGTTGGGTGGGGGTGGGAAGGGGAGGAAGGGGAAGCGAGGGGGTAACAACCGGATTTTGTTGTTGGGGGGAAATTAGGGGAAGGGAAGGGAAGAGGTAACAACCGGATGTTGGTGAGGGGGGTTTGAGGTGGGTCTAGGGAGTTGATCGGAAGTGAAAGGAGATGTCTTGGAAGGGCGGGTGAGGTGGAATGGGAGAGATGAAAGGGGGACTCGGGCTGAGGTTGGAGGTGTAAGCTAAGATGCTTCAACTCACATTTTTATGGTTGTTGTTGTTGTTGTTGTTGTTGACCACGTGACCATTTTAACTTTCCAACCCCTCCTTCCATTTCCCTCCCAGGCCATAGTGAGTCGAGGAGGCCGATTCCTTGAGAGTCCCGTCATTGGCAGTCTTGGTGGGTGGGCCACCACAATCTTTCCTTCCCCCTCCCTCTCCCCACCATTATAACAACACCCTGTCCTACTATGGAAATCTTCCCAACAACAAAAATTAATTCTTTTCACAACATCCAACCCACCCAACCAGCCCACAATAATTTTTTCAGCCACAACCTCACTACAAGCAACCCACCCAAAACATCCTTCCCATCTCTCAACCTCACAATAATCAATCTATTTTCCTACGAAAACCATTCTATCTCTAAAACAAAACAACTGATTCCACCACCCACCCCTCCATCTCCACCACCCATTTTCACTACCCACCCCTCCAACCAACCTCCAGATTCAAACATGGAGGAGTTGGTGGTGGTGTGTTCTGGTGATCGGTCCCTCTTCGACGACTGCTGTTCCTCTGTCTTCCGTGCTGTCACCAAGAAGGCCTTTTACTTCGGTGGGGATTGTTCGTGGGGTTGGTTTGGTGGGGGTGGTTTGGTGGGGGTGGTTTGGTGGTTTGGGGAGCATTTGGGAAAGGTATAGGGGCAGTTTGTGGTAGGTATTGCCACCACAAGCAACCATCAAAAAACCAAACTCACCAACAACAACAACAACCACACCAACAACCACACCCCCAACAACAACAACAACAACCACACCCCCACCAACAACCACACTTCCAACAACAACCACACTCACCAACAACCACACCCCCACCAACAACAACTACAACCACACCCCCACCAACAACCACACCCCCACCAACAACAACAACAACCACATCCCCACCAACAACAACAACAACCACACCCCCACCAACAACAACAACAACCACACCCCCACCAACAACAACAACAACCACACCCCCACCAACAACAACAACAACCACACCTTCAACAACAACCACACCTCCAACACCAACCACACCTCCACCAACAACCACACCCTCACCAACAACCACACCCCCACCAACAACCACACCTCCAACACCAACCACACCTCCAACAACAACCACACTTCCAACAACAACCACATCTCCACCAACAACCACACCCCCAACAACAACCACACCTCCACCAACAACCACACCCTCACCAACAACCACACCTCCAACAACAACCACACCTCCAACAACAACCACACCTCCAACAACAACCACCAACACCACAGGTAGTGTGGGCACAGCGACGTGTGTGAAGTTGGTGGTGAACATGATCCAGGCCACCCTGCTGGCTGGGCTGGCTGAGTGCCTGGCTCTTGGAGAGAAGCTTGGTTGGTGGTTGCTGTTGTTGTTGAGGTAGTTGCTGTTGTTGTTGTGGTTGCTGTTGTTGTTGAGGTGGTTGCTGCTGTTGTTGGAGTGAGGTATGTTGTTGTTGAGGTGGTTGCTGTTGTTGTTGAGGTGGTTGCTGTTGTTGTTGAGGTGGTTGCTGTTGTTGTTGAGGTGGTTGCTGTTGCTGTGGTTGCTGTTGTTGTTGAGGTGGTTGCTGTTGTTGTTGAGGTGGTTGCTGTTGTTGTTGAGGTGGTTGCTGTTGTTGTTGAGGTGGTTGCTGTTGTTGTGGTTGCTGTTGTTGTTGAGGTGGTTGCTGTTGTTGTTGAGGTGGTTGCTGTTGTTGTGGTTGCTGTTGTTGTTGAGGTGGTTGCTGTTGTTGGAGTGAGGTATGTTGTTGTTAAGGTAGTAGCTGCTGTTTGAAATTTCTGTTTCCCTAACCCATTCTTTCCACTCATTCCTCACCACCACCACCACCCACCTTCACCACTACCCTCACCACCACCCACCCCCACTACTACTCACTCCACTACCACCACTCCCACCCTCACTACTACCACCACTCCCACCACCACCCACCACTACTACCCCCACTCCCACCACCACCCACCCCCACTACTACCCCCACCACTAGGCCTTGACCAATCATTGATCTTGTCTCTCTTGGCCCTACAACCTCTGTCATCCCAGCTTAACACGCTCAAGGGCGATGGTGTGTGGGATTATAATAATAATAATAATTATTATTATTATCAATATTATTAACTTTAATAATAATAATAATAATAATAATGATTATTATTATTATTATTATTATTATTATTAATATTATTATTATTATTATTATTATTATTATTATTATTATTATTATTATTTATATAATAATAATAATAATAATAATGATTATTATTATTTTTAATAATCTTTTCACCATTACTGTTTTCGATTTTTATAGATTTCAAATTAATTATCTCGTTTTCATTCAAAATTTGTTTTAAATCTTTTATGTTTTATCCATTCGTTCGTCAACCAATCACCACCACTACCACCAACCAATCACCACCAACCACCACTACCACCAACTAATCACCACCAAACACCACTACCACCAACCAATCACCACCAAACACCACTACCACCAACTAATCACCACCAACTAATCACCACCGACCACCACTACCCCCAACTTATCACCACCGACCACCACTATCACCAATAACCATTACCCTGACCAATCACAGCCATGATCACGAACCAGCTGAGCAGTCGACAGCTCTCATTAGAGCACATGCAACGTGACGTCAGACTGGCGCTCTCATTGGCTGACCTGGTGCAACAGCCCCTTTATCTCACCTCCGCAACCAATGAGGTGTGAGGGGTGCTCTTGAAGCAACAACAGAAACAATGATACTACAACTACTACTACTACTACTACTACTACTACTACTACTACTACTACTACTACTACTACTGCTAATAATAATAATAATAATAATAATAATAATAATAATAATAATAATAATAATAATAATAATAATAATAATAATAACAGAATTTGAAACAACAACAACAATAATAACAAAAAAAAAACAATAATACAAAAATGTGCATTTATTCATTAAAAAAATCTTTTTGATATTTAATACTCCATTCTTCTATCTTCATTCCTTTATCAAATTGAAGAAAGATTCTATCACTACAGTCGTGTTTTTCACTCATACAATAATTTCCTCATCCGTCCATCCATTTATTAATCCATGCATGCATGCATCAATCAATTGATCCATGCATGCATGCGTCCATCCATCCATCTATTAATTCATCTATTAATCCATCCATCTATTAATTTTATCATCCATCCAACCATATATTAATCCTTTCATCCATTCATCCGACCATATATTAATCCATTCATTCATCCATCCATCTATTTATCTATTCATCCATTCATTCATTCATCCATCTATCCATCCATTCATCCATCCATTCATCTATTTATTCATCTATCCATCATTCAAATCTTTCAAACCCCTTACAGTTGTTCAAGAAAGCAAAGGCCAGAGGTTACGGAGATCACGACACGGCTGCCATCTATCGAGCTACCGATTAAGTGACGTGCTTGCTGATGCTCCACTGGTGTGGTTGGGGTGGTCAAGGAGTGTGGTTGTGTGTGGTTTTATGTGGTTGTGTGTGGTTGTATGTGGTTGTGTGTGGTTGTATGTGGTTGTGTGTGGTTGTATGTGGTTGTGTGTGGTCGTATGTGGTTGTGTGTGGCTGTATGTAGTGGTCGAGTGTAGTTATGTGTGGTTAAATGATGTGGTTGTGGTTGTCGAGTGGTGTTGTGGTGGCTTTCTGTGCAAGGTTTGTCACGTGGTTTTTGTAGTCAGGTGGTTGGAATAGCTACTAGTCTCTTCCATGGTTTTGGTGGCTGAATGGTGTGGTTGTTCGTGTGTGTTGTGTGTGTTTGTCTGTGTTTATGGTGGCTGTGTGTACGTAGTTTTGCGTGGTTCGCAACCTCATTTGTATTTGCATACACATTCACAAACTGTAATTCTGATTGATTTTGAATGATACTTTAGAATTTTTTGTATGATCTTCAGCAGTGGAATTCATGTTATTTGTTATTAATA
>OX387259.1:3335299-3337799 GCA_947562095.1 Branchellion lobata
CTATAAGTGAAGGAAGTGAGTGGAGAAAAGACGAAAATGGGGGTATTTTTTGGTGGTGTTGTTGGTGGTGTTGTTGGTGGTGTTGTTGGTGGTGTTGTTGATGGTGTTGTTGGTGGTGTTGTTGATGGTGTTGTTGGTGGTGTTGTTGATGGTGTTGTTGATGGTGTTGTTGATGGTGTTGTTGGTGGTGTTGTTGATGGTGTTGTTGGTGGTGTTGTTGATGGTGTTGTTGGTGGTGTTGTTGATGGTGTTGTTGGTGGTGTTGTTGATGGTGTTGTTGGTGGTGTTGTTGATGGTGTTGTTGATGGTGATGTAGTTGAGGGTAGTGTGGTGTTATTGATGGGGATGTGGTGTTGTTGATGGTGGTGTGGTGTTATTGGTGGTGTAGTGGTTTTGTTGATGGTGGTGTGGTAGTGTTGATAGTGGTTTTAATGGTGGTTTTGATGGTGGTGTTGATGCTGGTGTTGATGGTGGTGTTGAGGGTGGTGTTGAAGGTGGTTTGATGGTGGTTTGATGGTGGTGTTGATGGTGGTTTGATGGTGGTGTTGATGGTGGTTTGATGGTGGTTTGATGGTGGTTTGATGGTGGTGTTGAGGTGTAAGGGTTGTTAAATTTGATTGAAAAAAAGAACGATATTTTTCCGTGCTCTGCTGCTAAAACTTTAAAAAAATATTAATTTCGGTTTGCTAGCGTTTGAAAAACCAAAAATGATTTTCGTTTGAACTTTTGAAAGCTGTGTATATTTGATGTAGCTGCCGCCACTACCATTCTTGCGCAGACGTTTCATCAATTTTAAAGCATTTAATTTGCACCACAAAGTTGTGAACAAAGTTTTTTTATAGCAATTTTGTTTGCAAAATTAAAAAAAACGAGTCTTTTTTATCGTTTTTAAAGCCGCAAAATGTTGAACCATATAGTTTTATTTTTCTAAAGTCAATAATTGCTTGATTAACTATTCGGAAATTATTGAAAAAGAAAAAAAACATTTTTTTAAGGTAAAAATGATGTTTTAGAAATTGCTTTTGTAAAAAAAATAATGTTTTATTCGAACAAAGTTTTACCAAAAAGTTTTTTTAAGGAATATTTTGTTGAATTTATTCAAACTTATGTAACAAAAAATGCAGTCTGAATGTCGCTAATAGAGGTTAAAAGTTTGTAGAAAAAGAGTTTTTCTAAATTGGAAGCAAATATTTATTACGCTGAAAAAGGTTTTTTTTTAAATTGGAAAAAATCACTCGGAAAAAGTGTATTATATTTGAAAAATATAAAAAAAAGGTGAGAAAAATTAAGTGGGAAAAATAAAAGAGGTAAGTCGAAAGAGAGAAAAAAAAAACTAAAAAAAATGATGAAACATGAACCGGAAACATTCAACAACTTCCACCTTAACTTCCTTTGCACTGGATCCAACTGGCTCCACACTCACTATCCCACCATCCCATCATCCCATCATCCCACCATCCCATCGTCCCACCATCCCACCATCTCATCATCCCATCATTTCACCATCCCACCATCTCATCATCCCATCATTTCACCATCCCATCATCCCGCCATCCCATCATCCCACCATCCCATCATCCCATCATTTCACCATCCCACCATCCCATCGTCCCATCATCCCATCGTCCCATCATCCCATCATCCCATCATTCCATTATCCCATCATTCCACCATCCCATCATCCCACCATCCCATCGTCCCACCATTCCACCATCTCATCATTCTATCATTCCACCATCCCACCATCCCACCATCCCACCATCCCATCATCCTATCATCCATCCTACCATCCCATCATCCCACCACCCCACCATCCCATCATCCCATCATCCATCCTACCATCCCATCATCCCACCACCCCACCATCCCATTATCACATCATTCCATCATCCCACCATCCCATCATCCCACCATCCCATCATCCCACCATCCCACCATCCCATCATCCCATCATTCCACCATCCCATCATCCCACCATCTCACTATCCCACCATCCCACCATCAAAGCTCCTACCATAAACGCCACCATAACTACAACCTTTACCAAAATCGCCACCACAACAGCCACTACAACAGCCATCACAACAGCCACCACAACAACCACCACAACAGCCACCACAACAGCCACCACAACAACCACCACAACAGCCACCACAACAGCCACCACAACAACCACCACAACAGCCACCACAACAACCACCACAACAGCCACCACAACAGCCACCACAACAACCACCACAACAGCCACCACAACAGCCACCACAACAACCACCACAACAGCCACCACAACAACCACCACAACAACCACCACAACAGCCACCACAACAACCACCACAACAGCCACCACAACCACCATCACAATCACCCCGAAACTCTTAAAAAGACCTTAAAAAGCATATAAAAGCACTATTGCTAGCAACATCACAGCGACCACAGCAATCAAAACCGTCACAAGCGCTACAAAATCTGTCATAACAAATGAACTTCCACAACCATCATC
>OX387259.1:3350299-3355299 GCA_947562095.1 Branchellion lobata
GGTTTTGTTGTTTATTGTTGTGTATTGTTGGGTTATTTTGTGTTATGTTGCTTGCTATTGTGTATTGTTTTGTATTTTGAATACTATAACGTATTTCTGGGTACTGTTGCGTACTGGTGTGTATTTTCTGGGTACTGTTGCGTACTGGTGTGTATTTTCGGGTACTTTTGCGTACTGGTGTGTATTTTCGGGTACTGTTGCATACTGTTGTGTATTTTCTGGGTACTGTTGCGTACCGGTGTGTATTTTCGGGTACTATTGCGTACTGGTGTGTATTTCTGGGTACTGTTGAGTACTGGTGTGTATTTCTGGGTACTGTTGCGTACTGGTGTGTATTTTCGGGTACTTTTGCGTCCTGGTGTGTTTTTTTGGGTACTGTTGCGTACTGGTGTGTATTTTTGGGTACTGTTGCATACTGTTGTGTATTTTCTGGGTACTGTTGCGTACCGGTGTGTATTTTCGAGTACTGTTGCGTACTGGTGTGTATTTTTGGGTACTGTTGCGTACTGGTGTGTATTCTTTGGTACTGTTGCGTACTGGTGTGTATTTTTGGGTACTGTTGCTTCCTGGTGTGTATTTTCGGGTACTGTTGCGTCCTGGTGTGTATTTTCGGGTACTGTTGCGTCCTGGTGTGTATTTTTGGGTACTGTTGCGTACTGGTGTGTATTTTCGGGTACTGTTGCATACTGTTGTGTATTTTCTGGGTACTGTTGCGTACCGGTGTGTATTTTCGGGTACTATTGCGTACTGGTGTGTATTTCTGGGTACTGTTGAGTACTGGTGTGTATTTCTGGGTACTGTTGCGTACTGGTGTGTATTTTCGGGTACTTTTGCGTACTGGTGTGTATTTTCGGGTACTGTTGCTTACTGGTGTGTTTTTTTGGGTACTGTTGCGTACTGGTGTGTATTTTTGGGTACTGTTGCATACTGTTGTGTATTTTCTGGGTACTGTTGCGTACCGGTGTGTATTTTCGAGTACTGTTGCGTACTGGTGTGTATTTTTGGGTACTGTTGCGTACTGGTGTGTATTCTTTGGTACTGTTGCGTACTGGTGTGTATTTTTGGGTACTGTTGCTTCCTGGTGTGTATTTTCGGGTACTGTTGCGTCCTGGTGTGTATTTTCGGGTACTGTTGCGTCCTGGTGTGTATTTTTGGGTACTGTTGCGTACTGGTGTGTATTTCCGGGTACTGTTGTGTACTGGTGTGTATTTTCGGGTACTGTTGCGTACTGGTGTGTATTTTTGGGTACTGTTGCGTACTGGTGTGTATTTTTGGGTACTGTTGCGTCCTGGTGTGTAATTTCGGGTACTATTGCGTCCTGGTGTGTATTTTCGGGTACTGTTGCGTACTGGTGTGTATTTTTGGGTACTGTTGCATACTCTTGTGTATTTTCTGGGTACTGTTGCGTACCGGTGTGTATTTTCGGGTACTGTTGCGTACTGGTGTGTATTTTTGGGTACTGTTGCGTACCGGTGTGTATTTTCGGGTACTGTTGCGTACTGGTGTGTATTTTTGGGTACTGTTGCGTCCTGGTGTGTATTTTTGGTTACTGTTGCGTCCTGGTGTGTATTTTTGGGTACTGTTGCGTCCTGGTGTGTATTTTCGGGTACTGTTGCGTCCTGGTGTGTATTTTTGGGTACTGTTGCGTCCTGGTGTGTATTTTTGGGTACTGTTGCGTACTGGTGTGTATTTTTGGGTACTGTTGCGTCCTGGTGTGTATTTTTTGGTACTGTTGCGTACTGTTGTGTATTCTTTGGTACTGTTGCGTACTGGTGTGTATTTTTGGGTACTGTTGCGTCCTGGTGTGTATTTTCGGGTACTGTCGCGTCCTGGTGTGTATTTTTGGGTACTGTTGCGTCCTGGTGTGTATTTTCGGGTACTGTTGCGTACTGGTGTGTATTTTTGGGTACTGTTGCGTACTGGTGTGTATTTTTGGTTCTTTCTGATTGTTCATGTTCCTCTGGGTCCAATGCTATGAATTACTGTGTTATTTTGAATTTTTTTTGTTTGATGTTCGGTGCTATGAACCATTTTTTTATTTTTGTAGCGTGGTATTTAAAAAAATCATTTTGCTTTTTGTAGCGCAGTTTTTAAAACATTTATTTTGTTATTTTTTGTGCAGTATTTTAAAGCATTCCTTTTTTTATTTTTGTAGCACAGTTTAAAATTAAAAAAAATTTTTTTTGTAGCGCAGTATTTAAAAACAGTTATTTAGTTATTTTCTAGCGCAGTATTTAAAACATTCGTTTTTTTTATTTTTGTAGTGCGGTATTTTGAAACACTTATTTTTTCATTTTTGTAGCGCAGTATCTAAAAAATTCATTTTTCATTTTTGTAGCGCAGTTATCTAAAAAGTTCATTTTTCTTTTTTGTAGCGCGGTATTTAAAACATTTATTTCGTGCGTGATGATTGCCGACGTTTGTTTTGGTGTCGTATTTTGCGGAATTATGAGAGATCATAAAATATGCATTTTCAGACTTGTGTTCAATAATAATAATAATTCAGATTTGGTGTTGTGGGGTATTTTGGTATAAGAAAATGATGATTCATTCCTAGAAAAATACCTTCTGGTATTAATACATCTAGCATTTTGGCGTATTATTTTATTGCGGTACTAAAGGTATTATAGAGATTTTGTTTGGCCTCGAAACTCTACGGGGTTAATGCCACTATAATAATATTCGTATTTGTATTGTATTGTTTTGTATTGTATTGTATTGTATTGTATTGTATTGTATTGCATTGTATTGTATTGCATTGTATCGTATTGTATTGTATTTATTTTATGGTATCATAAAGAAGTTATCTCAAACGCAGTATTGTGGGGTATATTTCGGTTCGGTATTTTATTTTTTTTTTGGGTATTTTCATCGGCTTGGCCTCGAAACTCTATGGGGTTAACGCCACTATAATAAAATTCGTATTGTATTGTATTATATTGTATTTCCATCGGTTTGGTATATGTACTTTTGTGACGTACTGGTTCAGAATATAGCGCCAACTTTTTAAAACAGCTTCATATCTGTACGTATTTAGGCCCGATTTATGACGTATGTTGTGTTTTATTATTTCATCACGTGACAGTTTATGGGAGAAGTTTTTTTTCTTCTAAAAAAACATTTTAGCTCAAATCATTTTTCTATGACTTTATTGTTTTTCCATGGTAATTATTTGGTGGGTGAGTACTGGGGAGGTATTATTTGGTGGGTGAGTACTGGGAGGTATTATTTGGTGGGTGAGTACTGGGAGGTATTATTTGGTGGGTGAGTACTGGGGAGGTATTATTTAGTGATCAGGTATTGCTGTTTGGAGCTCGAGAGTCGTACGATTGGGTCTTATCCCTGGAGGACAATTCTGCTGTGTGTCGTAACAAGTCCTTTCGTGTATTTGTGGCTGCCTTTGAGTTTTTCTGGGTATTTCTGAATATGCTTCGGTATTTCTGAATATGCTTCGGTATTTCCGAATATGCTTCGGTTTTTCTGAATATGCTTTGGTATTTCTGAATATGCTTCGGTATTTCTGAATATGCTTCGGTATTTCTGAATATGCTTCGGTATTTCTGAATATGCCCCGGTATTTCTGAATATGCTCCGGTATTTCTGAATATGCTTCGGTATTTCTGAATATGCTTCGGTATTTCTGAATATGCTTCGGTATTTCTGAATATGCTTCGGTATTTCTGAATATGCTTCGGTTTTTCTGAATATGCTTTGGTATTTCTGAATATGCTTCGGTATTTCTGAATATGCTTCAGTATTTCTGAATATGCTTCGGTATTTCTGAATATGATTTGGTATTTCTGAATATGCTTCGGTATTTCTGAATATGCTTCAATATTTCTGGATATTTTTTGGTACCTCAAAATATTCTTAGGTATTTCTGAATATTTTTGTATTTTTTGGTATTTCTGAGTACTTTTTAAAAATTTATTTTATTTTTGAGTATTTTTCCATGTTTTTGAGTATTTTTCCATGTTTTTGAGCATTTTTCCATTTTTTTGAGTTTTTTTCCATTTTTTTGAGTATTTTTCCATGAGTTACGTGTGTTCAGTGTGAGCTTGCTTACTCGGTACGAGGCCGAACACCCGTGTGAAATTAAAAATCTGTCATTTTCGTTAAATTTTTTTTGTCTATAAAATCCAACGGTATTCTATTTTAAGTTTTGCTTCTAAAGTAGCAATCGACTAGTTTTGGTTCAAGCTGTTTTTTTTTATCTTTTTCTTTTTCTTTGTTTTTTTTTTGTTTTTTTTTTCAATGTGAAATGAAATAGAACGGCAAAAATGATGCAAAAACGTGTTATGGGATTTAATTCTGAAAAATTCACTCAAAATTTTAAATGATTGTTTTCGAAAACTTTATTTTGTGAGAATAAAATAAAATAAAATAAATTAAATTAAAATAAAATAAAATAAAAAAAATTAAATTAAATAAATTAAAAGTGAATTTAAAAAAAATTGTTTCGAACAAAATGAAATGTTGCCGAATTAAATTAACAAAAAATTAACTTTTAAAAGGGAAAAAAAACAAAAAAAAAACAAAATAAACAAAAAAAATGTGAACAAAAATTTTTTTTACTTTCGAAAAAAATAAAATTTTTAAAGAATTTAAAAAAAAAGAAACTTCAAAGTTTTTTTTTTCAAAATTATGCATAAAAAAGTAGCTTGAGGAATAAAACAAAAAATCATTTATTTTCCCAAAAAAATTTATTTTTAATCAAATAACTGGAAAAAAACAAAAATAAAAAAAACAAAATAAAAAGAGTTTTATATTGAAATCCTGCACCGCCCTTGAAAGAGATTAATTTATTTTTTTCAAAATCCACATAAAAAACCAGGTTTCATTTTTTTATTTTACTTTTTAAAAAATTAGAAAAAATTTCCAAGATTTCAACTATTGATTGCTTTTTCCAAATTTTATTTTTCATTTTTTTATTCCATTTTTTCCTAACCCAAGTTTTGTTTTTAAAAACTTTTTCGCTCAAAGTATTTTTGTTTGAAATA
>OX387259.1:3360299-3375299 GCA_947562095.1 Branchellion lobata
GGGAAAAAAATTAAAAAATGGAAGTAACAAAACGCAAGAAAGAGATTCACATGGATATAAAAACAAAAAGGGTTGTAATGACTTTAAAGGTAATAAAGAAAACACAAGAAAAACTGAAAACAGAAAAACAAAAAAAAAAAGTTTTTTTGAAAAAAACAAAGAGAAAGTATCGAAAAATAAACCCACAACCGAACATGCAAACAAGGACGATAAACCAAACCATCACGCGAAAACTTACAAAAACATTCGCCAAGACAACCAGCCAGACTACCAACAAGACATTCCCACAGACACCCACCCAGACAACCAACCATACATCCAACCATACATCCAAACAGACATCCAAACAGACATCGACAGTTACAACCAGCAGAACAACGACACATACACACATGAAGGAAGGTACTTGTTTGATGTGCAGGGCAACCTGCAGATCCAGGGAGTGACGGAAGAGGACGAGGGGGTGTACACCTGCTACCTCTACGCTTCCACTGGAGGAGGAGCTCAGTGGTTCAACATACAAGTGGTGGTTGGAGGTGAGAATTGGAAGGAGGGTGGAAGGGTGGTTGGAGGTGAAGGGTGGTTGAAAGTGAGGGGTGGTTGGAAGTGGGTGTGGTAGGAGGTGGAGGGTGGTTGGTGGAAGAAGGTGGGTGTGGGTAAAAGAGGGGGTGGTTGGAAGCGGAGGGTGAGTGGAGGTAAGGGTGAGGGTTGTTTTTAGGTTTTTTAAATGAGTGGTTGTTTGTGTCATAGGGGTTAATTATGTAGAAAAATTAAATTTATAGAGAAGTTTGTTTGTGCAAAGAAGGGGGGTTGAGTTATTCGGGTGGATGGAGGAGGTTGGAGTTAAGAGAGGGAATGTTGGAAGTGAAGTTGTCACTTTGCGGTGGAGGGGGGAGGAGTTACTGCGAAGGGCGTGGTTTATTTGTGTGGAGAGTGATTTGATTGGCTTGAAGGAGGAAAAGGAAGGAAGTTGAAGATGGAAGGGAGGGTTTAATTGTGGGAAAAAACAAATTGGTAGGGGGAAAGGGGTGTGGGAAGTGGAAGGTCTGGTTGGAAGGGAAAAAAATGTCAAGAGAATAAAGTAGTGTTGAATAGTGCTTGAATGAATGTTTGATGAGGGTGGCATAGATTTGAAGGAGTCTTTGAGGAGGTTAGAAGCATGCTATAACCTCTGCGAAAGAACTAAAGAGGTTTTGTGAGAAGAGGGATGGGGGAGGTATGTTTGGGGGATGTGGAAGGAGGGATGGGGGGGGGGGGGGGAATGTGAGAGAGGGGGATGTGAGAGAGGGGGAATGTGAGAGAGGGGATGTGAGAGAGGGGGATGTGAGAGAGGAGGATGTGAGAGAGGGGGATGTGAGAGAGGAGGATGTGAGAGAGGAAGGATGTGAGAGAGGGGGATGTGAGAGAGGGGGGATGTGAGAGAGGGGGGTGTGAGAAAGGGGGGTGTGAGAGAGGGGGATGTGAGAGAGGGGGATGTGAGAGAGGGGGGATGTGAGAGAGGTGGGATGTGAGAGAGGGGGTGTGAGAGAGGGGGATGTGAGAGAGGGGGGATGTGAGAGAGGGGGTGTGAGAGAGGGGGATGTGAGAGAGGGGGATGTGAGAGAGGGGGATGTGAGAGAAGGGGATGTGAGAGAGGGGGGATGTGGGAGAGGGGGATGTGAGAGAGGGGGGATGTGAGAGAAGGGGGATGTGAGAGAGAGGGATTTGAGAGAGGGGGATGTGAGAGAGGGGGGATGTGAGAGAGGGGGGATGTGAAAGAGGGGGATGTGAGAGAGGGGGGATGTGAGAGAGGGGGGATGTGAGAGAGAGGGGTGTGAAAGAAAGGATGAATTGTGAAAGTAGGGAATGTTGAAAGATAAATGTTGAAGAGAGGAAATATTGTGGAAAAAGAAAAAAAGAGGAAGAAAAGAAAGGGAAGGGGAAATAGAAAAAACAGGAAAATGAAAGAGCAGAAAAGAAGAGAGGAAGAGAAGATGGAAAATGAGAAAAAAAGAGAGGTTGAAAAAAAGTTGTGAAATAGAAGAAAAGATGGCGTAGGAAGAGAAGGGAGTCTGAAACAAAGATTGGATGAGAGGCCTTCTGATCGATCGACTTGGACAAAAATGAACGTGTTGAAATTGAATTTTTTTGGAGAAAAAAAACTTTAAAAAAATTAAAAGTCACAAAAGAAAACCCTATGGAGAATAAAAAACAAAAAAAAAGAAACATTTTGTAAAAAGGTTTGTAAAAAAAAATGTTTTCTGAAAACGTAAAACTCCGAAGTTTTCTTTGTACTGATGAAAATTGACCGAAATATTTTTTTCAAATAGAAAGATAATGAAAATATGTGAAAAAAAAATTTTTTCGGCAAAAAAAAACTTTAAGAAAAATATCGAACAGCTGCGGACGTGCGAAAGCCGCCTTGTCACAATGTCATTAAAACAAAATTCAATTTAAAATTTATTTACTGAAAAATAATGAAAACAAAACTGTAAAAAAATGTCAAAAATATTTTTTCTTTTTTGAAAAAAGTTTACAAAAACTTTTGAAATAAAAGAAAATGAAATTATAGCGTCATTGAACGTCCACTTCAGTTTTCAATTTAATTTTTTATAGTTTTGCTTTTTTTTTTCCGACAATTTTTTTTTCAATTTACAATAAAACCTATTCAAATTTTTTTTATTGATTCTATTTTTAATTTTTTTGAATTTTTTAAAATTTTTTCGTTTTTTCATTCAGCATTTTATTTTTTCTTAATTTCTTTCCCCTTTAATCGCCAGTAAACCAAAATCCTTATCCAAACAAGTCGTGCAATCAGCACATTGAAGCGTCTGGAAAAAAAAACAAAAAAAAAAACAAAAAAAAAACAAAAACAAAAACAAAAAAACAAATAACAAAAAACAAAAAAGAAAAATAAAAAAATGAAAGTACTTCGGGAAATTGATAACTAATGAATATGAAAATATATATGAGTAAAAAACGAAAAATTGTGAAATAATAAAAAAAAAACAAAAAACGAAAAATTGTGAAATACAGAAAAAAAAACAAAAAAAGAAAAATTCATTAGAAACGATGAAAGTGTTTTCAGTTTGCTCACTGACTCCAGCGTATTTCATGAATTTATACAATATAGTTAAGCGCTTCTAAGGCAACGTAGTTTGCGAATTGTGCGCTATAACAAATTGTAACTTCATTAATTACTTAAGTGTTCATTCAATTAAATAATCCATTAATTGATTAATTAATTAATTAATTAATTAATTAATTAATTAATTAATTCATTCATTCATTAATTCATTCATTCATTCATTCATTCATTCATTCATTCATTCATTCATTCATTCATTCATTCATTCATTCATTCATTCATTCATTCATTCATTCATTCATTCATTCATTCATTCATTCATTCATTCATTCATTCATTCATTCATTCATCCATCTCTTCATCCATTCATTCACTCATTCATTCATTCATACATTCATGCATTCATTCATACATCCATCTATTCATTCACTCATTCATTTATTCATCCATCAATCCATCCATTCATTCATCCATCCATTCATTCATAATGTAATCCATCTTCAAAACCAATCTTAATTTTTTTTCTTTTTTTTCACATTTCAAAACTGCTACTCCAATTTTCATGAATGGAGGTTGAAGTTGGAAAACTCCAAGGAGGACAGGAGGACAAGCCCCAAAATCCCAGTTAATGCATATTTCTCCCTCCTCTCCTCAACCAACCAAAACTATACAGTTTTCATTTATTTTTTTTAGCTCGTCAAATCTTTTTTGTTTTTTTTTTTGTTTTTTTTTTCAAATAGATTCTCCATTATTTTTTTATTTATTAAAGTTTTTGTAAGTGTAATCCTTTCTGGTAGTTTTCCAAAAATATTCATCAAACTTCCTCCATTCAGTTCAAAATAAAAAAAAAAAACGTATTAAATTCAGACTTTTTTTCACAGTTTTTGTTTAATTTTGAAAAAAAATCAAAATAGGATTTTTATTTATTCAATTTTTTAAGTATTTTTTTTTGTAATTTAGTTTTTTTGTGCAAAATACACAAGAAGCAGGGGCCAAGGCGTATGTCTTATCTTTCCTTCAGGCTCAGATCCTACACTTTGTCTTTTTCGTTTTTTTCAGTTTTGTTTTGAGTTTTTCTATACTATTTTGTTTTTTCTACATCACGTTATTTTTATTTTTTAGTTCATTCGTTTTTTTTAATTTGAATTTTGATATAAACAGTTTTTAATTAACTTTGTAAATCTTATTTTTCTTTCTAGTTTTTCACCAATGTACATTTTGGACACAAAATTATTTTTTTTCTGAAAAATTCTGTTTAACATTGTTTCACGTGTGTTATCATCAAGTACCTCACGGTTGAAGTTATTCCAAGAAACCGAAAATATTTTTTAAACCTGCAAATCTATTTCCGTTTCAAATCGTTGAACTCTTGAAAATATCATCCAAAGTCAAAAAAAATTCAAAAAATTTTTTTTTTAAATCTCAAATTTTCCAGACTTTTTTCTATACATCTAAAAAAACTAAAATATATTTCAAACCTAATAATAAATTCTCCAAAAGTTATTTTTAGCTGAAGACATTTTGAACTTTATCTCGCCTCAATTTACAATTTTGAATTTTTGTAAATGTTTTTTTGATTAAAAAAAATTTTTTTTTTCATTTTTTTTTTCATCAACTTAAAAATATCAATTTTTCTGAAAAAATATTGACATATTAATTTCGTCCAATTTATTTTATTATTATTTTTTTAATTTTGCGTTTTACTATTTTGTTTTTTTAATGAAGTTTTCAAAATTTGAAGCAATCCAATGACGGAGTAATAACAGCTATCACATTTAATTAAAAAAAATTTTTAAATTAAAAAAATTAAAAAAAATAATTTTTTCATCCAGGTTTGCATGCCTGCTTTTTAAAGTCTTCCATCAAAATCTTCTTTTTCTTCATTTTAAATTTTTTTTCTTCCTCTTCTTTTAATTTCTTTTTCTTTTCATCATCATCATCATCATCATCATCATCATCATCATCATCATCATCATCATCATCATCATCATCATCATCATCATCATCATCATCATCATCATCATCATAATCATCATCATCATCCTCATCATCATCATCATCATCATCATCATCATCATCATCATCATCATCATCATCATCATCATCATCATCATCATCATCATCATCATCATCATCATCATCATCATCATCATCATCATCATCATCACCCACGTGCCCCATCTATCACCTCCGGGCGATAATACCACATAATGGCTTTCCAAAGAACTACAACTATAGTTGTAAACACTTCCAAAGATTTAAATAAATCTGCTTTTGCATTAAACGCTACATAAACGTCCCGTTTCAGTTGAATACTCTTTTGTAATTTTAATCGAATCCAATTTTTGTTTTTTTAATAGTTTTATTCATAAACATTTTATATGAAAATTTTCAGTTTTTCATTTTTTCTTCTTTTTTTCATCTAAAGGCGTTTTTTTCATTCAAATCAAAATTCTTATCTTATTTTTGTTTTTTTTTCAAAATATCTTTATATGAAAAGTTTATTTTTTTAGGATTTTCTTATTAACTAAATAAAGCGCTACACAACTTCGTGCTCGAATTGACAGTGTTATTCTTCTGCTCATGGATTTTGTTTTTATTCAGTTTTGCTGGCGTCTAAAATTTTCAAAAAAATTCTAAAATTCACTTCTAAAAATATTTTTTGATTTTAATTTTAAAAAAAAACTAACTTTATTTTTTTTGTTAAAAAAAATGACCAATGTGCATTTCCATGCTAAAAATTTATTGTATCTTAGAACAAAACACAAGCGAGTATTTTTTTATGAACCATTTTAAGGTCTCTGCAAAATAAGAAAAAAATCCAAAAAAACTAAACTGAAATCAAAGCTGAACCAAGCTCAGTCTCAAAAAATGTTTTGCCAAAAGCTCATCTATTTTTTTTTTCTTGTTTTTTTAACTTTATTTTTCCCATTATTTTCCAAAGTACTCTTTTTATTTCATTCGTTTTTATTGTTTTTCGGTTTTTCACTTATTTTGGACCAAAATATGTATGCGTATGTTTTTAAAAAAATGGAAAAATAGAAGTTCTAAAGATAAAAATTGACCATAAACCAACTAATAAAAAATAATTTCAATTAATTTGAAACAAAAAAATAAAATATCTTCCATAAAACAAAAAAAAGAAGATTTCTCATAAAACAAAAAAAAAAGTCAGAAATTTGAAAATAGAAAAAATTCGAACGAAATCTGAAAAATTAAATTTGCAAAACAAAAAAAACTTTTTCCAAAATAAAACATTTTCAAGATTTTAAAAAATTCCTCAATAAATGTTTATTTATGAAAAAATATTAAATATTCATTTCAAGGTCAAAAACAAAGTTTCGGTGTTGAAAATAAAAACAGAAAAATAAAAAAAAAACATTATTAATAATAATATATTTAAAAAAAATGAACCAAGAAAAATAAAAAAATAAAACTAAATAAGTTGCGTCGTTCGGAAGTCCTTTCCAATTGAAGGTTCCCATAAAAAAATTACGTTGAACTTTTTTTTAAAAAAAAATTCATTAAAAATTATTTGAAAAGTCAGACAGCTTTTCGGTCGATGAAAAATAAGATTTTAATAAAAACATTTCCAACATTCAAAAACATCGTTTCAGTTTTTCTTTCTTCTAATCATAATTTTTTTTATTGATGAAAAAAATCGAATAATTTTGTTTTTGGATTTTGAAATTGTTCCATTATCAAAGCTATTTTTCAGGCTATGACTCCCATAACTATTCCCATTGAAAAAACGTAGTTTTGTTTTTCTGAGATTTCATTTTTCTCAAATCTCAAACTCATATTTGAATTTTTAGTCCACTTCAAAAATTCCTAAAGTTTTTCAATTTAAAAGTAAACGTCAAACATTCATAATTCTGTGCTATGTATAAAAGTGGAATTTTTATTTGAAAAAATTAATTTATCCAATTTAGAAAAAAACAAAAAATAAAAAATACTTTGTGAATATTTCATTCGAAGATATGAAGGCTCTCCATGAATACGACAGTTTATGCTACTTTAAATTCAAAAAAAATATATTTAAAAAGAAATTTGTCTCATTTGAAAATTTACATACTCAAAAACAAGAATTTAAAAGTAAACTTACGCTTCAAAGTTAAAAGTGAATTCGATAAAAGTTTTAGGACGTCTGTTGTGCGGACGGTGTTGATCGATTGGACGACCAAACACCATTCATCAACTCGCCATCTATCAAGCTATTCTTTTATCAATCTATTCTTCCATCAATCCATCCAGCTACCCATCGTTTCAATAATTCATCCGTGCATTCATTCAACCATTCATCAATTCATTCATTCATCAAAACATTCTTTCGTCCTCCCATTAATGCACCCACTTATCAATGCATCCATCCATCAATTCCTCCATCAATGCATCCATCAATGCATCCATCAATGCATCCATCCATCAATGCATCCATCAATGCATCCATTAATGCATCCATCACTGCATCCATCAATGCATCCATCAATGCATCCATTAATGCATCCATCAATGCATCCATTAATGCATCCATCAATGCATCCATCAATGCATCCATCAATGCATTCATCAATGCATCCATCTGTCAATGCATCTATCCATCAATGCATCCATCCATCAATGCATCCACTCGTCCATTAATGTTTCCATTACTCCATGCATTCAACACCACATTCACCCACCCTTCTTCCACCGTTCGAACCCATAAGAACCCACCCTTAGTACTTCATACACCCAATCGTTTAATTCAAAATCCATTTACTCATCTAACTAATAGGTAATCTATCTTTATACATTAATAAAAATGATTTTCAACAAAAATTAATAAAATGATTTTTATATTTAAAAAAATTCTAAGTTTTTATTATTTTTTCTTTTTTTTTGAAATGCACTCATTTTTCCAATAAATCAGGTTAGTTTTAATGGGATAAAAAATAAGAAAATAATATTTTTAGTATTTATATAAAAAAACAGTAAAAATACTGTCGAAAATATTGAAAAATTAAAAAAAAAACGTATTACAGCAGCAGTGTGCATTAAAAAATGTATTAAAAAATAGAAAAACATGACACGGGAATTTGTGAAGCAATGGAAAAAGATGAGCGGGAGATTATGCTGGAGGAAGTTGAACTGAAAAAAAAACTAAAAAAAAACTAAACTGAAAAAAAAAAAAAAAAAGGAAATAAAATTGAAATAAAAGTGGAATCCATGCAAAATTGAATCAGACTTAAATTCGAATCAAATAAAAACGATTCCAAGTCGCTTGAAAATCGAATCAAAATTGAATAAAAAAGGGAAAATATAAATAAAAACGGAGCAAAATAGAAAAATCAGTAGTAGACCAAATCGCAATGGTGATAAATTACTTTTGTATTTTTTCTATAAAAAAAAACTTGATACATGAGTTTTGCGAGTTTTTTTAGTAACTCATTTTTCAGTTTTTTTGTTTTTTATTTTTTATTTATTAACAAGTACCCAAGTCTTTTGAAAAAATAATTTTTTATATGAAAAACAGTGAAAAATTCATTGAGATTTTTTCAAGTTTTTCATTTTTCTACCAATGAGCCTTCTTCTACTTTTATTTTTAATTTTTGTTTGTTTTTATGTTGTTTTTCTTTTTAATTTTTGTTTCAGTTTTGTTCAATTTTTTTAAATTAATTTTTTTCTTCAATGTTTGCTTAATTTTTTTTCAGTTTTTATTTAATTTTCATTTAAATTAGTTTTTTTTATTCAATTTGAGTTCAACCTTTGAATTCCTTGGCTCGCGATAATCTAATGTTTTCAAACCCGCAAAAACTACATAATCAGATCCAAAATAACTGAGTTTTTTTTTTAATTTATTTTTTAATTAACTGTGAGTTTTTCTCTGACACTTCAATTTTTTTTGAAAAGTTGGATATTTTTTTCCTTCCAAAATGTCAATTTTAACAAAAATGAAAATAAACTGTGCTGGTGTAACAGCAAAAAATGACGAGAAGTGTGAATAGTTTATTGAAAAATTGAAAAACAAAAAAAACAAAAATAATAAAAACTAAATTTAAAAAAATGAAAAAATTGAAAAGTTTAGAGATAAATATAAAAATTGAAAAAAACTTTAAAAAAATAGTAAGCAAAATCACGTGACATGAAAATAATTATAAATAGTTTCGAAAAGTCGCGACACTACGAAGTTTCAAGTAGGTAATCGAATGGAAAAATTGAAAAATAATTAAAATTGATGGGGAAAACGTGTACAAAAAAAATCAAAACTTGGAAAAATAAAATCAAAACTTGGAAAAATTAAAGCAAAACATGGAAAATGAAATCAAAACTTGGAAAAATAAAATCAAAACTTGGAAAAACAAAATCAAAACTTGAAAAATAAAATCAAAACTTGGACAAAACAAATAAAAACTTGGAAAAATAAAATCAAAACTTGAAAAAACAAAATCAAAACTTGGAAAAACAAAATCAAAACTTGGAAAAACAAAATGAAAACTTAGAAAATAAAATAAAAACTTGAAAAAATGCAATCAAAACTTTGAAAATTAAATCAAAACTTGAAAAAAATGACACGCAAAATTTTTTTTTGATAAATTGAAAACCTTTTAAAAATCGTGCTGAAAATCAACGTTCCATGAAATTTAAATATTTCAAGTTTTGTAGAAAAATGACTTGTATAACTAATTCTTAATGTTTGTTTTTCAATTATTGATTTTTTCGAATTACAATTAAAATTTCTAACTCAGTTTTATATTTTGTAAAATCAAATTCTTTTGAGCGTCTCTGAATTCCTTTGTGAGGCATATATATATATATATATATATATATATATATATATATATATATATATATATATATATATATATATATATATATATATATATATATATATATATATATATATATATATATATATATATATATATATATATATATATATATATATATATATATATATATATATATATATATATATATATATATATATATATATATATATATATATATATATATATGTATATATATATATATTTTTTTTTTTTTTTTTTTTTTCATATATATTTTCATATTTATTGAATTTATTATTCATCGTCATCTCCTTTATCTTGTTGTTCCGTGTGCTGTGTTGATTCCCTTTTGGACTCCTCATTTATTATTGACGGCTCTTCCATCTGACATTAATTCTTTTCCCGCTCCTTTCATCACCCCTCCGTCCGTCTATTCATCCATCTTTCCATCCGTTCATCCATCCATCCATCCATCCATCCATTCATCCATTAATCCATCCATTCATCCATCCATTCATCCATCCATTCATCCATCCATTCATCCATCCATTCATCCATCCATTCATCCATCCATTCATCCATCCATCCATCCATCCATCCATCCTTCCATCTTTCCATTCATCCATTCATCCATCCATCCGTCCATTCATTCATCCATCTTTCCATCCATCCATCCATCCATCCTTCCATCCTTCCTTCCATCCATCCATCCATCCATCCATCCATCAATTCATCCATCCATCCATCCGTCCATCCATCCATCCATCCATCTACCATCCATCCATCCATCCATCCTGCCATCCACCCATCCATCTACCATCCCATTGACCCATTTATCATGCACATGTTGATTTTATTTTTCGTTTCCATCCCATTCATCATTCTACTCCTCTTTCTTCTGGAAAGATCAACAAAGATTTGTGAGTTTTCGTGTCAGCTCCAATCAATGCGCCCTGCGGCCATCTCACTGGTAGTTTGCTTTTTGAGTTGCCCCAACGGTGTCCCTGTGGACCCTCAATGAAAGGTTCAAATGATTATTTCAGAGCAACTTTCTTGTTTTCAACATTGAAAATAATTTTTTTAAATAAAAATAATAAATAAATAAAATCTAGAAATATAAATAAATATAAATAAATAAATAAAAAAAACCTAGAAATATAAATAAATAAAAATAAATAAATAAAATCTAGAAATATAAATAAATATAAATAAATAAATAAAATCTAGAAATATAAAGAAATATAAATAAATAAATAAAATTTAAAAATATAAAGAATGAATTTTCAAACAATTATTCTAGAAAGAATTTCAAAGTTATAGAAAAAATTCTTTAAAAAAAACTCTGAAAATGTTTGAATTGAGGCTTGTAAGATAGTTTAGCATGGAAAATAGAGTTTTGAAAGTGAAAAATGAGATAAAAACTCCAAGCTGTGGAGTTTGAATTGGAGTAGAAATCATTTTTAAATTTTCGAGTTTTTCAAAAAAAAATGTTTTTTTTTTGTTTTGAAAGAAATTATATGAGTTTGTGAAAGAAAAATAAAACTTTGTGGGAAAATGAAAAAGATTTTAAACGTTTTTCAAGAAAAAAAATCAAAAATTTTATATTTTCAACTACAAAGTTTTGATTAAAAAAAACTAAAAAAAAAAACAAAGGCACTAATAAAGCAAAAAATGTTAATTCAAATTAAAAAAAAAAAACAGAAAAACTCTGATGAAGAAAAAAAATTTTGACAAAAATTTTGAAAAAAATGTTTAAAAAATTTTTGACAAAAAGACTTAAAAAGTTATGACAAAATGAATTTGAAATGAGACTTTTGAATATTCTAGAAAATGTAATTAAACATATCAACCAGGAAATCTTATCTGAACCGAAGACGAAAGATAAAAATGTTATTAAAAATAGAAAAAAAAAATAAATAAAATAAAAATGAAAAAAATGCAATTGAATTAAGATTGAAAAAAAAGAATTATAAAAAAATTAAATCAAATTAAATTTCAAAATATTAAGAAAAATAATTTCCAGCAACAAAAATGAAAATGAAGTTAGAAAATGGGAAATAAAAAGTTATATATTTTGAATGATTATTTTGAGAATTTAATAAAAATGTTTATTATGAAAAAAATTAAAATTTAATAAAAAATGAAAAATGAAAAAAACAATTTAATAAAATAATAAAACAAAAGAAAAGAATTTTGTGGAAGTCTAAAAAAGAAATGGAATTTATTGAAGGAAATATTTTTTTCTGAATTTACGAAGTATTAGAAAAAAATGAGTACAAAATAATAAAAACAAAATATGAAAGCTCAGAAAAATAAAAAAATGAAACGTGACAGAAACTTCGCCAAAAGATATATTTTTTTCGTGGTTCGTTAATCTTTCATGTAAAAACTACTCAAAAAAGTGATAAAGTAGAACTAAAAATGAAAAACTAAAAAAAAAGAAAAAAAAACAAGAAATGATTTAATTTAATTCAAAATAAAATATTTTTATTTTGTTTTATTGAAAAATAAATAGAGTTGATTTTTTTGGAAAAACCAAAAAATATTTAATTCAATTTTTTTTAAATACTTTTTTTTGACAAAAATTAGCTAAGATTTGTTGTGAGAAAAAATTGTGAGATGATAGGGATTAAGAAGGGGTAGGGATAAAAATTGGGGGGTGCTGGTTATCAAAGGTTATCAAAAATGATTGATAATGGAAAAATAAAAAAAACTTATATTGAAATTTGAAACTGGTGAAAAACTGGAAAAAAAGAAAAAAAAAATATAAAAATTTAAGGTTGGTTGAAAACTGAAAAAAAAGAAAAAAAAAGAATTATGGAAAAAAATTTTGGTTGGTAGAAAACGAGAAAAAAAGAAAAATATAAAAAATATAAAAACGAGTTTGAAGTTTGTGGAAAAAAAAGAAAAAGTAAAATAATTTAAAAAAAAACGTTTGAAACAATGAAAATGAAATGAGAAGGCGGTTGAAAAATGGAAAATGGTACAAGTGCACCTTCAAAATATGTTTTGTTTTGTTTCTAGTTTTGATTTTACCTGTTTTTTTCAGTTTTTTTTTTACTGAAAAAAACTTTGAAGCATTCTAAAAATTAACACTGAATACTTGAAGCAAAAAAAAATCTAAAAAAATTCTGTCTCAAATATCACACGTGTAATGTTTTTGTCAACCAAAAGAGTTTTGCAAAATATCTTTAATTTATTTTTCAATTTTAGATTAATTTTTTTATTTTCCTGTTAAGGAGTTGTTGAGTTGGTATGATAGTATATTCGGTGTGTATTTATATCCTACCTTCTATCCTTTGATATTTTTTTGCGTCATTTTCGAATACAATTATTTTTATTTATTTTTTCATCTCGTTTGTTTTTTTTGTGAAAGTTTTGCATCAAAATTTTCGATTTTTTTTTTTCAAATAATATTTTTGCGATGTTTGTTGCAACTTTGTTTTTGTCGTTAAAGTTTTATAGGGTGAGCTTTTAAGGTTCAGTAATTGAGGTCGTTAGGGCGGTATAAAGGGTGATTGTAGAAACGAATGCTTGTTTGGTAGAAAACAAAATACCTTATTAAATAAAAAAAAACAACCTTGAAAATAAAAAAAGTAAAAAAATAAAAATAAAAATTTTGAAAATAATATTTAAAATAGAAATTTTGAAAATAAAACTCGCAACGAATAAATACACACAAAAAATATTTTCAAAATCGTGATCAGCAATCTATTTGAACTACGCTTTGCATGACGAACACATCACTTTTTGTGCGACCATGGCGTCTATCACTACCACCACCGCCACCACTGCCACAAGCACCACCACCGCCACAACAGCAACCACCACCACCACCACCACCACCACCACCACCACCACCACCACCACCACCACCACCACCACCACCACCACCACCACCACCACCACCACCACCACCACCACCACCACCACCGCTCCCACCACCACCACCACAGCCACCACTTCTACAACCACTAGCACCACCACCACCACCACCACCACCACCACCACCACCACCACCACCACCACCACCACCACCACCACCACCACCACCACCACCACCACCACCACCACCACCACCACCACCACCGCTACGACTACAAGCCACTATCAATAATATACACAAATAAAGTTTTTTGTGATAATATTCGAAAAGGAATGATGAATGGGCCGTGGTGTGTGCCTATTCTTTGTTGCTAGTTGTTCTATTGCTTATACCTTCTATTGTTATTGTTATTGTTATTGTTATTACGTTATTGTTAGTACGTTATTGTTAGTACATTATTGTTATTTTTATTGTTATTACGTTATTGTTAATACGTTATTTTTATTGTTTTTCTTAATGTTATTACGTTATTGTTTGGGTTAATCCGTCTATTTTTATTGTTTTTATTATGGCTATTATTTCGTTGTTTTGGATTATGCTTTCTAATTTCTATTATTATTATTGCTTTTATTATTATTATTGCTATTATTATTGCTATTATTATTATTATTATTATTGCTATTATTATTATTATTTCTATTATTATTATTATTGCTATTATTACTATTATTATTATTATTATTATTATTATTATTATTATTATTATTATTATTATTATTATTATTATTATTATTATTATTTATATTATTATTATTATTATTATTATTATTATTATTATTATTATTATTATTATTATTATTATTATTATTATTATTATTATTATTATTATTATTATTATTATTATTATTATTATTATTATTATTATTATTATTATTATTATTATTATTATTATTATTATTATTATTATTATTATTATTATTATTATTATTATTATTATTATTATTATTATTATTATTATTATTATTATTATCATTATTATTATTATTATTATTATTATTATTATTATTATTATTATTATTATTATTATTATTATTATTATTATTATTATTATTATTATTATTATTATTATTATTATTATTATTATCATTATTATTATTATTATTATTATTATTATTATTATTATTATTATTATTATTATTATTATTATTATTATTATTATTATTATTATTATTATTATTATTATTATTATTATTATTATTATTATTATTATTATTATTATTATTATTATTATTATTATTATTATTATTATTATTATTATTATTATTATTATTATTATT
>OX387259.1:3395299-3405299 GCA_947562095.1 Branchellion lobata
AGGAGGAGGAGGAGGAGGAGGAGGAGGAGGAGGAGGAGGAGGAGGAGGAGGAGGAGGAGGAGGAGGAGGAGGAGGAGGAGGAGGAGGAGGAGGAGGAGGAGGAGGAGGAGGAGGAGGAGGAGGAGGAGGAGGAGGAGGAGGAGGAGGAGGAGGAGGAGGAGGAGGAGGAGGAGGAGGAGGAGGAGGAGGAGGAGGAGGAGGAGGAGGAGGAGGAGGAGGAGGAGGAGGAGGAGGAGGAGGAGGAGGAGGAGGAGGAGGAGGAGGAGGAGGAGGAGGAGGAGGAGGAGGAGGAGGAGGAGGAGGAGGAGGAGGAGGAGGAGGAGGAGGAGGAGGAGGAGGAGGAGGAGGAGGAGGAGGAGGAGGAGGAGGAGGAGGAGGAGGAGGAGGAGGAGGAGGAGGAGGAGGAGGAGGAGGAGGAGGAGGAGGAGGAGGAGGAGGAGGAGGAGGAGGAGGAGGAGGAGGAGGAGGAGGAGGAGGAGGAGGAGGAGGAGGAGGAGGAGGAGGAGGAGGAGGAGGAGGAGGAGGAGGAGGAGGAGGAGGAGGAGGAGGAGGAGGAGGAGGAGGAGGAGGAGGAGGAGGAGGAGGAGGAAAAAAATGGAAACTTGTATTTCATTTTTGAAACATTGCAACCATACAAAGAACCAACTCGTTCAACAAAAACAAAACACCAACATAAAACATAAAACAACACACAACAAGAACAACATCAACAACAACACACCAGCAACAACACAACAAAAACAACAACAACACACTAACAACAAAAACAACAACACTAACAACAACACAACAGCAACACTTAAAAATTTAATTTTAAAACGCACTTCCGGACAAAGCAACAATCGATACTAAAAATAACATCAAGTTTGCATGCATAATTAATGAGGTCAAGAGGGACCACTCCACACGTCTAATTGGCTCTTCCGCTGATTGATCTCAAGTGACTTGCATTGAACAACAAAAATTATTATTATTATTTTTCCTATTGTTATTTTTTCTTTTTTCATTTATTTTTTTTCTTCGTTTTCATGCTTTTTTATTTTTCAAAGCATATTTTTATTTTTCATTTGCACAATTTCTTTTCTTATTTTCACCTTTTAATTTTTCCTATGTTTATACATTAATTTTTGTTTTTGTTTTTATTTTTTTCATTGTTTTTCTCTAATTTGAAAAAGTTTGTTTTTTTTGTATTTGAATTTTCTCATTCTGTAAATCAGCTTATCGGTTTCATTAAAAACTTGGTGCTAAAAAAAAAAACGGAAAAAAAAACGGATAAAAACGAAAAAAAAAACGAAAAAAAAACAAAATAAAAAAAGATAAAAAATAGAAATGACAATAAAGAAATAAAAATAAAAATAAAACCAAAATAATTTTTTTTAATTAAAAAAAAATAAGATAATTTACCTGTAACTTAGCCATCCATTCTCAGATCCCTCCCATCATTCACCAACTCACCAGCTTCAATACTCACTTTCAACAATTTTTCACCCCAGTATCTACCCACCCACCCAGCCAACCCACCCACCCACCCAGCCAACCAGCCCACTCCCCTGATCAACCCATCCACCAACCCTCCCACCCAACCAACTCACTAACCCAACCAACCAACTCACTCAACTAACCAACCCACCCAACCAACCAACCCACCCAACCAACCCACCCAACCAACCCACCCAACCAACCCACCCAACCAACCCACCCAACCAACCCACCCAACCAACCCACCCAACCAACCAACCCACCCACCCAACCCACCCAACCAACTCACTCAACTAACCAACCCACCCAACCAACCAACCCACCCAACCAACCCACCCAACCAACCCACCCAACCAACCCACCCAACCAACCCACCCAACCAACCCACCCAACCAACCCACCCAACCAACCCACCCAACCAACCCACCCAACCAACCAACCCACCCACCCAACCAACCAACACACCCAACCAACCCACCCAACCAACCAACCCACCCACCCAACCAACCAACACACCCAGGTACAGAATCGAAGACAGATACAACCGTGATTGGCTGACGTTTGAACTTGCTCACAACCAATCAACCTTCTTCGTGCTCTTCTCCCTCCAACCACGCACCAATTACAGCTTCATGTTGTTGTCACGTGACATCGAGGGGAGTGGCTATTTCAGCCAAATCGTCATGACTACCACTAAAGGTAAGGGAGGGGGTGGGAAGGGTGGGAGGGGAGTAAGAGAAGGTGGAATGGGGGTGGGGAAGGAAGAAATAAAATAAAAAAAAGAGTAGTAAGTATAAGGAAAAAAAAGAAAAAAAAGTTGAATGAAAAACTGGAAAAACAAAATAAAAGTGAAATAAAAACAAAATAAAAGAAAAAATGAAAATAGATAACATAAAAATAAGGCGCAAAAAGATAAAAACTTGAAAAAAATGAAAAAAACTCAGAAGACCAAGGAAAAAATCACTTTTGGAAATAGTGGCGTGGTTTATGGTAGAGAAAGTTGGAGAGAGGTAGATTCATTTTTTTGAAAAAAATTAAAATTAATTTTGAAGAAAAGACAGTTTTGTCTGCTTGCGTTTTTCAGTTTTTCTGTAAGTTTTGTGTTCAAGTTGTAAATTTTTTGTTTTTTTTTTAAACTTGAAAAGTTTTTTTTGCAAATTTTAATTTTTTTTTGAAGTTTTTTTATTTTTTTGTCACTTCTTGAGTTTTTATTTTACTTTTTTGAAATTATTTTAGCTGTCTGAAATAATTCCATGAGTTTTTTCCAGACATTCAAAAAAACAATTACAGTTTTTTTAGCCGCGAAATCGCATGGCTTCTTATTAGGATGGGAGAAAAATGAAAAAATAATTATTGGCCTAAAAACTGAGCAAAATAAAAAATAATAAGTTTAATATAAAAAAAAGCTGTCTGTTTTCTGATTATTTTTCTTCCAACTTAATGGCAAGTTACACGAAATAAACAATTTTTATAGCGCCTAACAACTTTTATTATTTCAATTTTCAGTTTTTTTCATTTTTTTCATTTTTTCTTTCAAGTTTTTCATCAAAAATTTTCTTTTCAAATATTCATCACTTTGCAGATTAATTTCGAAACTATCAAAAACCAGCCATCACTTTTTTTTTACTTTTGATAATTTTTAAAATTTATTTTTTTAATCTTCTTCCTTCTTCCATCTCGTCTGAGAGCTCCAATCGCCTGCCTCAAAATGAAATGAAGAAGGAATAGAAATTGAAAAAACTATAAATAAATAATAATAATAATAATAATATTAATAATAATAATAATAATAATAATAATAATAATAATAATAATAATAATAATAATAATAATAATAATTATTATTATTATTATTATTATTATTATTATTATTATTATTATTATTATTATTATTATTATTATTATTATTATTATTATTATTATTATTATTATTTTTATTATTATTATTATTATTATTATTATTATTATTATTATTATTAATATTATTATTATTATTATTATTATTATTATTATTATTATTATTATTATTATTATTATTTTTATTTTTATTTCGAAATTTTATTGACGTTTTATTTCTATCCAGGCAAAGCCCTACCAGAACTCTATACCGACTATTACGACGATGAAGATGGTGATGAAGATGAAGATGATGATACAAATGATGGTGAGGGTGGTGGTGATTGTGATGATGATGATGATGATGATGATGATGATGATGATGATGATGATGATGATGATGATGATGATGATGATGATGATGATGATGATGATGATGATGATGATGATGATGATGATGATGATGATGATGATGATGATGATGATGATGATGATGATGATGATGATGATGATGATGATGATGATGATGATGATGATGATGATGATGATGATGATGATGATGATGATGATGATGATGATGATGATGATGATGATGATGATGATGATGATGATGATGATGATGATGATGATGATGATGATGATGATGATGATGATGATGATGATGATGATGATGATGATGATGATGATGATGATGATGATGATGATGATGATGATGATGATGATGATGATGATGATGATGATGATGATGATGATGATGATGATGATGATGATGATGATGATGATGATGATGATGATGATGATGATGATGATGATGATGATGATGATGATGATGATGATGATGATGATGATGATGATGATGATGATGATGATGATGATGATGATGATGATGATGATGATGATGATGATGATGATGATGATGATGATGATGATGATGATGATGATGATGATGATGATGATGATGATGATGATGATGATGATGATGATGATGATGATGATGATGATGATGATGATGATGATGATGATGATGATGATGATGATGATGATGATGATGATGATGATGATGATGATGATGATGATGATGATGATGATGATGATGATGATGATGATGATGATGATGATGATGATGATGATGATGATGATGATGATGATGATGATGATGATGATGATGATGATGATGATGATGATGATGATGATGATGATGATGATGATGATGATGATGATGATGATGATGATGATGATGATGATGATGATGATGATGATGATGATGATGATGATGATGATGATGATGATGATGATGATGATGATGATGATGATGATGATGATGATGATGATGATGATGATGATGATGATGATGATGATGATGATGATGATGATGATGATGATGATGATGATGATGATGATGATGATGATGATGATGATGATGATGATGATGATGATGATGATGATGATGATGATGATGATGATGATGATGATGATGATGATGATGATGATGATGATGATGATGATGATGATGATGATGATGATGATGATGATGATGATGATGATGATGATGATGATGATGATGATGATGATGATGATGATGATGATGATGATGATGATGATGATGATGATGATGATGATGATGATGATGATGATGATGATGATGATGATGATGATGATGATGATGATGATGACGATGATGATGATGGTGATGATGAATGAAGAAATAATATTGGAAGGAGTGATGAATAGAGCAGTGGATATAAAGAATACGCTTTATTAAGATAAGATAAATAGGGTGTGGCTAATGTAGATTTTGTAGCTGGTGGGGTTGGTGTGGCTGTTGTGGTTGGTGTGGCTGTTGTGGTTGACGTGGCTGTTGTGTTGGTGTGGCTGTTGTGGTTGGTGTGGCTGTTGTGGTTGGTGTGGCTGTTGTGGTTGGTGTGGCTGTTGTGGTTGTTGTGGCTGTTGTGGTTGGTGTGGCTGTTGTGGTTGACGTGGCTGTTGTGGTTGGTGTGGCTGTTGTGGTTGGTGTGGCTGTTGTGGTTGGTGTGGCTGTTGTGGTTGGTGTGGCTGTTGTGGTTGGTGTGGCTGTTGTGGTTGGTGTGGCTGTTGTGGTTGACGTGGCTGTTGTGGTTGGTGTGGCTGTTGTTGTAGGTGTGGCTGTTGTGGTTGGTGTGGCTGTTGTGGTTGGTGTGGCTGTTGTGGTTGATGTGGCTGTTGTGGTTGGTGTGGCTGTTGTGGTAGGTGTGGCTGTTGTGGTTGGTGTGGCTGTTGTGGTTGGTGTGGCTGTTGTGGTTGGTGTGGCTGTTGTGGTTGGTGTGGCTGTTGTGGTAGGTGTGGCTGTTGTGGTTGGTGTGGCTGTTGTGGTTGGTGTGGCTGTTGTGGTTGGTGTGGCTGTTGTGGTTGGTGTGGCTGTTGTGGTTGACGTGGCTGTTGTGGTTGGTGTGGCTGTTGTGGTTGGTGTGGCTGTTGTGGTTGACGTGGCTGTTGTGGTTGGTGTGGCTGTTGTGGTTGGTGTGGCTGTTGTGGTTGGTGTGGCTGTTGTGGTTGGTGTGGCTGTTGTGGTTGGTGTGGCTGTTGTGGTTGGTGTGGCTGTTGTGGTTAGTGTGGCTGTTGTGGTTGGTGTGGCTGTTGTGGTTGGTGTGGCTGTTGTGGTTAGTGTGGCTGTTGTGGTTGGTGTGGCTGTTGTGGTTGACGTGGCTGTTGTGGTTGGTGTGGCTGTTGTGGTTGGTGTGGCTGTTGTGGTTGGTGTGGCTGTTGTGGTTGGTGTGGCTGTTGTGGTTGGTGTGGCTGGCAAAATAATTACGTGTTGTCGTAGAAAATGGTTATTCCATTTTTCACAGAGGAAAAACTCCGCGTTTGTTTTTATCACCTTTTCCCTCTTTTTTTTTCATACGACCCCTGTAACAACAACAACAGAAACAAAAATAAAAACAACAACAGAAACAACAACAACAACACAACAAAAACAAAAACAAAAACAACAACACAACAACAGAAACAAAAACAAAAACAACAACAACACAACAACAGAAACAACAACAAAAACAACAACAGAAACAACAACAGAAACAAAAACAACACAACAAAAGCAAAATAACAATAAAAACAACAACAACAAAACAAAAACAACAGGAACAACAACACAACATAAACAAAATAGCAAAACAACAACACAAATACAGCAATATACCGACAACACAACACTTACAAAAAACCAGCAACAACAACAACAAAAATACCAACAAAAACACAATAGCAAGGGCAACAAAAGATGCCAACAACAACAACAACAACAACAACAACAACAACAACAACAATAACAACTATAAAAACAACAATAACAACAACAACAACAATAACAATAACAACAACAACGTCATCTTGCCACTGCAGGGCACAAAGATATTCAAGGCATAGATATTAAACAATCAAATCTTGCATAGAACATAAAACGGAAATGGAAGGGTTAATGTTACCGCAAAAATATGATTGGGTGGAAAATAAGTGATGTGCTGAAAAGTGAATTAATTTAATTATTCTAAATATATTTTAATTGAAGGTCAATAAAAACGGATTTTTTTTTTATTTGAAAAAAAATAAATTTCATTTTTTGAGCATTGAATTGGAAGAAAAATTATTTGCGATCAATTTTTTTCTGACGTAATCAATTTTCTTCGATTTAATTTAATTTTTGAAACAGAAACAAATTTTGTTTTCAGTTTTGAATGAAAAATTTTCAGATACGAAAATTAATATGAATCTCAAAAATTCATTCGAACTTGGAGCGCAAAAGATGTTTCGAAAAAATTGTTGGATTTGAGTCGAAAAAAATTAACTTGGAAAAAAAAACGAAAAAAACTAACTTGGAAAAAAAAACGAAAAAAATTCAGAATGAAAAATGGAAAAAAAAACTGAAAAATAAAATTAATCTAAAAAAAACAGATTCCAATCAGAAGGTATCAGCGAAATGTCCATTTATATAGCGCTTAAGTTTCTTGTGATTCTACTTCCGTTTGTTCAGCTGTCAGATTAAATTACGTAAAATCACCTTCAGCGACTCGACGTCTGAGTAGGCGTGAATACCAAACTAATGAAATTCGACTTTTTTTTCTTCAAAATTTATTGTTGTTATTTTGAAATTAATTGTTTTCATTTTAAAATTTTATTTTTTTATTTAAAAATTAACTTTTAAATAATTTTAATTATTTTTTTATTAAATTTTTTTCTTTTTTTATCTAAAAATTAATTGCTTTTAATGTTTTTACTAAAAAATGTGAAGTTTTGACATTTTTCATTTATTAAACGTTTTATTTTTTAGTTTTTCACAATTTTTTTATTTTTTTGTTGAATTTTTATCCCTTATTCATTGTTTTTTTTTTCATTTTCGGTTTCCATTTTCTTTTTTTTTAATTTTTTTGAAAATTTTAATCAAACTTAACTTTTTTTTTCACAATTAAATTTTCGTCCACTCAAAATTAAAAAAAAAATATTTCTTCAATAATTTGCTTGTTTTTAACAATAATTTTAAAAAAATTATTTTTATAATTGTTTATGTTTTTTTTTATAATTAAATTAATCTAAGTATTATCATTTTTTATTTTTTTTTTATAATTAATTTTAATGAAAAAATTTCAAAAAATTTTGTTTTATATTTTTTTTAATTTTCCGTTTTTGTGGTAATATTCATTAGTTTTTTGCACAACTTACCCTTTCCAGACTCTTCAGTATATAACATTTTTTCATTATTTATTTATTTATTTATTTATTTATTTATTTATTTATTTATTTATTTATTTATTTATTTATTTATTTATTTATTTATTTATTTATTTATTTATTTATTTATTTATTTATTTATTTATTTATTTATTTATTTATTTATTTATTTATTTATTTATTTATTTATTTATTTATTTATTTATTTATTTATTTATTTATTTATTTATTTATTTATTTATTTATTTATTTATTTATTTATTTATTTATTTATTTATTTATTTATTTATTTATTTATTTATTTATTTATTTATTTATTTATTTATTTATTTATTTATTTATTTATTTATTTATTTATTTATTTATTTATTTATTTATTCATTTATTTATTTTTATTTTTTTACTTATAATTCTTCTCTCTTACGCCAAGCTTTTTTAAATTTTATTTTTTTTACTTCCAACGCCTCCACCACCCTCACTACAAAGTTTATCACCAGAACTTCAATTATTCCACCACTACCTCACAGCATTATCACCACACCACCACCAGCCACCATCATTCCGGTTAACCACCACCACCTACCACCACCACCACCACCACCACCACCACCACCACCACCACCACCACCACCACCACCACCACCACCACCACCACCACCACCACCACCACCACCACCACCACCACCACCACCACCACAACCATCACCACCACCACCACCACCACCACCACCACCACCACAACCATCACCTACCACCACCACCACCACCACCACTCACCACCACCCACCACCCACCACCCACTACCACCACCACCCACCCCCCACCACCACCACCAATGACTTCCACCACAGGCTCCATCCTTCCCACCACCATCACCACCTTCATCCTCCAAAGACCTGTCAACGTTTCCATGACGATGTCCAATGATGATGCTGACGTCATTCTCATCACGTGGTCACTATTCAACCAATCACGAACCTCTACGCGTGACTTGGGCAAAGAAACTGATGATGATGATGAAGAAGAGGAAGAGAATGGTGAAGAGGAGGAAGAAGAGGAAGATAAGGCAGATGGGCACTATCATCAGCGCCGTCCTGATGGAAAGAAAAAGAAAAAAAGATTTGTTTCGTTTGAAAAACAAAAAAACAAAAATCACTTTCGAAATAAAAACCTTCGGACAACTTTCATCAACACAATTACTAATTTTCAAACAACAACAAAAAAACAATTTTTCACATCAACAACACCAAAATCTAGATCAACAACAACCAAATTGAAATCAAAAACAACAAAAAACGGCCCAACAACAAAACTAAAAAACACAACGTCAACATGGAAAATATCTACAACAACATCAAAACCATCAACAACATTATTAAAAACAACATCAACATCAACATTAGCAACAACATCAACTACAACATCAACAACAACATCAACAACAACATCAACATCAACATTAACAACAACATCAACAACAACATCAACAAGGATATTATCAACAACATTTTCACCAACAACAGCCTCAACAACAACAACCTTATCAACAACAAAAACCTCATCAACAACAACAACTTCAGCAACAACAACAACAACACCATCAACAACAACAACAATAACAGCGTCTATCCATCAGCATAAAGATACATTAATCCCACGAGACTCCATCCATCCTCATCCACTCGTCCATCCATCAACACATCCAAAACTTCATCTATCCACCTATCCATTCACCTATTCACCCACATTTTCACCCATCCATCCACCCATCCACCCACCCATCCATTCACTCACCCATCCACCCACCCATTCATCCACTCATTCACCAGCCAATTCAAACGTTCATTCATCCACCAATTCACCCACCCATTCATCCACCCATTCACCCACCAATTCACCCGTCCATTCATCCACCAATCTTTTAATTACTTCGCCAGTTATTATTTCTTCTTCTTTGTCTTCTTTTTTGTTTTCATTTTTTTCA
>OX387259.1:3410299-3430299 GCA_947562095.1 Branchellion lobata
GTGAGGGTAGGGTGATTGGTGTGAGGGTGGGTTGGGTGTTGGAAAGACAGAGTCGAGTGATGAAAGGGTGAAGAAGGGTATGGTGAAAACTGGAAGATGGGGAGGGAGGAATGAAGATGGTGAAAGTGTGTACAAGCGTGGAGGTGGTATGAGCTGAGGCCTTTAAACACTACGGCATTAATGCCACTATAATAATGTTCGTATATGCATTGTATTGTATTGCATTGCATTTTAGTGTGTCGTATTGTGTTGTTTTGTATTGTATTATATTGTATTTTTTAAATATTTTATTGTATTGTATTGTATTGCATTGTATTGCATTGTATTGCATTGTATTGCATTGTATTGCATTGTATTGCATTGTATTGCATTGTATTGCATTGTATTGCATTGTATTGCATTGTATTGCATTGTATTGCCTTGTATTTTATTGTATTGTATTTTATTGTATTGTATTTTTTTGTGTTTTATTGCATTGTATTGCATTGTATTTCATTGTATTGTATTGTGAAAGAATGAGGAAGGTTAGAGAGAGAATGAAGGAGGTTGTGGGAGGTGACGTTGTTTAGAAAGATAATAAAGAAGAGAGGGTTGAGATATGGTAAGAATCTTTATGGAAAAAAAAGGCGATTTGAGGTTATAAAAAAAATAAATATAATTTCGATTGAAAATAACTTTCAATCTGATGAAAACGCTTAATAAAAAAAAAAAAAAAACCTAATATAGAAAAATTTTAAATAAAATATGATACAGGAAATAGCCATTTATAAAACGGAAGAGGAAAAAGAAGAATAATAAAAGAAGCATTATGAAAAAGGTTATGAAAAATTGATTCTATAGCGCGTGATTTTTAGCGTCTTGAAAACTACTTGGATAAGGAATTAGTATAAAAGCCTCGAAAGGTTTGTTGAAAAAATAAATGAGAAAAATAAAGATGAAAAATTATTAATTCACCTGAAAAATTACTTTGAAAAAAAATAAAAGATTATTTTTAACTTTGTTTTTGTTTTTAAAATTAGTATTTCCGAACCAAAATAGGAGAGGGACAGCTGAAAGATTTTATATTTTTTTGTAAAAGTTTCAAAAAATCTTTTTTTTTCAAATAAAAACTATATTTTCAATGTTCATTCACGTGAATTTGCAATTAGCAAAACAGATTGTACCTTAAAAAAAATAAGTAAACAGAAAAAAGATTAGAGTTAGTAGTTTAAAACGGATGAATTACAGGAAGGTTCAAAACGAATTACTCGAAAAATCAATTTGGTAGATTTTGAGCTATAAAAAGCGGTTGAAAACAGAAAAAAACGGATGAAAAAAAACAAAAAAGAAAAATTTTTAATCGAAAAATCGGTGCAAAAAAATGATTTGAAAAAAAAACGGGTACAAAAAATGATTTGAAAAAAAATAAAGTTGAAAAATGAGTGCATGAGTGGAATTATGAGATTCTGAGGAAGCTTGAAACACTGGCTGATGCACGTTCATCAAGCAGTCAGTGAAAGATTCATCCCTGAAACATCCAACCAAAGTTTCATCCATTTGAAATGTCGTTCATTCATCCATCCATCCACTCATCCATCCATCTATCCACCCACTCATCCATTCATCCATTCATTCATTTATCCATTCACCCACTCATCCATCCACCAATCCACTCATCCATTCATCCACTTATCTATCCATCCACTCATCCATCCATCTATCCACCTACTCATCCATCCATCCATCCATTCAGCTATCCATCCACCCATCCAATCATCCATTCATCCACTTATCTATCCATCCACTCATCCAATTATCAACCCACCCACTGATCCCTTCATCCACCCATCCACTCCTCCGTCCATCCAATCATCTTCTCATCCATCCATCCACCCACCCATCCATCTTCTCATCCACCCATCTATCCATCCCTTCTCACCCCACCACCCATCACCATCCCTTCTCACCCCACCACCCATCACCATCCCTTCTCACCCCACCACCCATCCACCATCCCTTCTCACCCCACCACCCATCACCATCCCTTCTCACCCCACCACCCATCACCATCCTTTTTCATCCCACCACCCATCACCATCCCTTCTCACCCCACCACCCATCACCATCCCTTCTCACCCCACCACCCATCCACCATCCCTTCTCACCCCACCACCCATTCACCATCCCTTCTCACCCCACCACCCATCACCATCCCTTCTCACCCCACCACCCATCACCATCCCTTCTCACCCCACCACCCATCCACCATCCCTTCTCACCCCACCACCCATCACCATCCCTTCTCACCCCACCACCCATCCACCATCCCTTCTCACCCCACCACCCATCACCATCCCTTCTCACCCCACCACCCATCACCATCCTTTTTCATCCCACCACCCATCACCATCCCTTCTCACCCCACCACCCATCACCATCCCTTCTCACCCCACCACCCATCACCATCCCTTCTCACCCCACCACCCATCACCATCCCTTCTCACCCCACCACCCATTCACCATCCCTTCTCACCCCACCACCCATCCACCATCCCTTCTCACCCCACCACCCATCACCATCCCTTCTCACCCCACCACCCATCCACCACAATAACCATCCATCACTACCACACACCCGCCCATATAACCACCCCTCCCCATTAATCAAATACAGTCATCATTAATTACTCACACAAAAATGCTTCTTTATAAAGGTGTGTTTGACTGTGAGCTTATTTGTTTTGAACGTGTGTTTATACGCGTGTGTTTGTTTTCGTATGTGTGTTTGTTTTTGTATGTGTGTTTGTTTTTGTATGTGTGTTTGTTTTTGTATGTGTGTTTGTTTTTGTATGTGTGTTTGTTTTTGTATGTGTATTTTTTGTATGTGTGTTTGTTTTTGTATGTGTGTTTGTTTATTTGTTTTTGTATATGTTTCTATCTTTTTATGTGTGTGTTTGTGTATCTGTTTTTGTTTGTGTGTTTGTTTTTTACCTGTGTGTTTGTTTGTTTCTGTATATTTCTGTGCAAAAAACCAAGTTTATTGGAGGTGGAAGCACCTTGTTGATGTGAGATCAAATTTTTTGAACGTTGGTAACCTTTTTGAAAAAAATAAGTTTTTTTGAAAATAAGTTTTTTTGAAAATAAGTTTTTTGAAAATAATTTCTTTTTTGAAAAATTTTTTTTTTTGAAAAACCTCAATTTTGTAGAAGAAAAAATTTTGTTGGAAAAAAATTGTTGGAAAATGAACTTTGTTAAAAATATTTATTAAAAAAATAAAACGAAAAAATAAGTTTTGAAAAAAATAATTTTATCGATGAAAATGGTTGAAAAATTTGAAAAAAATAATGCCTTAATGAGTTTTGTTTCAGTATAATAGCATAGTGATTGCAAGCGAGAAAAACTAAAATTAATCTTTTTTTTTTATTTACGTTTTTATTTTGCAAAAATAATGAAAAGGAAGCATAAAAAAATAAGGAAAGTGCTGGAAGTTCATTTTTGTTTCATTTTCAAAAAATAAAAATTATTAAAAATTATTGAAAAATAGTGAAAAAAATGAATAAAAAGAAATTTAATGCATGATACAATAGGCTGGCATGACAAAAAAAAATTTTGAAAAATTTTTTCTAATGAAAAAAAGGAACGATAAAAATGAAAAACTGAATGAAAAAAGCCATCTAATAATGAAAAAAATTTGAAAAAGTTTTTCAAGAATTTTTGAATAATTTTTTTCAAATCTTTAAAAAGTCCAAAAAGCATAAAGTTATCAAAATAATAGTGAAAAAACGGAAAAATTGAATCAAAAACATATTAATTAAAAATAAAAATACAAAAAAAAAATTGTAGATTTATCAGAACAATTAAGTTTCAAAAACAAAAAAAACTGTGTAAAAACGATTAAAAAAAACTGTGAAAAACAATAAAAGAACTGTGAAAAAACAATGAAATATCAGAAAAAAACGCAAAAAAACAATAAAACATTAAAAAACAAAAAACCACAAAAAATAAAAATACAAAAAACAATCAAAAACAATAAAAACTCTGGAAAAAAACGATAAATCACGAGGCCTCGTGTGAAAGGGTGAAGCAGTGTTGTTTTGTGTTGTGTGAATTATTAATGAGGGATGCAAAGCCAATTCTGTAGCGCCTAATTTCTTTATGAGTCAATTAAATCGAGTTAGCGGGTAGTTAATTTTTATTGGTCTAAAAATCTTTTTGTTTTTTTATTAATTTTTTTCTTTAATCATTTTATTTTTATTTTAAGATTTGATCAATTTTTAAATGCGCCGAATAATTTAAGAACTCGTATTTTCACCGTCGAAGTTTTAAAAATCAGTTAGGCATCCATCCATCCATTCATTCATCCATCCATTCATCCTTCCATCCATCCATCCATCCATCCACCCATCCAGCCATCCATCCATCCACCCATCCAGCCATCCATCCATCCATCTATCCAACCATCCATCTATCCATCCATCCATCCATCCATCCATCCACCCACCCATCCATCCATTCATCCATCCATCTATCCATCCATCCATTCATCCATCCATCCATCCATCCATCCATGTTCTATTTATCAATCTATCTCTTTATTCATCCATCCATTCATCCAGCCATCCATCCATCCATCCCTCTATCCATCCATCTATTCATCCACCCAGTCATCCATCCATCTACCCACCCATCTCTCCATCTTTCTAATTATCTATCCATTCACCCATTCATCCATCCATCCATCCATCCATCCATCCAACCATCCATCCATCTATCCATCTATCCATCCATCCATCCAACCATTTATCCATCCATCCATCCCTCTATCTATCCATCTATTTATCTATCCATCCATCCCTCTATCCATCTATCCATTCATCCATTCATCCATCCATCCGTCCATCTATCCATTCATCCCTCCATCCATCCATCTATCCACCCATTCATCCACCCACCCATCTAACCATCTACCAACCCATCCATTAGTATAGCTACTCATCCTTTGATCTTTCCATCCATCCATTCATCCACTCATCCACTCATCCACTCATCCACCCACCCTCCCAGCCTTCAGAATGCAGCTGGACAAGAACGGGAACGGGGTGAGGTCGGGGAGCAAGAAGGGTGGTATCAGACCACCACCCCCACCCTTCTCCCCCTCCACCATCTCCCCCCCATTCTATCTTTCACTCTCCTCTTCTACCACCAACCTCCTGGTCTACCTTATCTTCCTGTCGGTGGTGGCGTTAGTGGTGCTTGTCGCTTCTCTCTACTACACCTTTAAGCAGTGTAAGCTGAAGAGGAAAAACCAACGCCTGTCATTGTCCTTGCAACAACATCATCAACAACTTCAACATCAACAACAACAACATCAACACCAACAACAACCACATCAACATCAACAACAACCACATCAACATCAACAAGAACAACAACAACAACAACATCAACTTCAACATCAACAACAACAACAACAACTTCAACAACATCAACAACAACCTCATCAACATCAACATCAACAACAACAACAACCACACCAACTTCAACAACAACAACAACAACAACAACCTCATCAACTTCAACAACAACAACAACAGAATATTCAGTTACAACAAGTGCAACAGCAGCTGATGCTCTCGCAACTCGAAGAAGCCTCTTTATGTTCCATGAACGACCACGTGATTGACAACATCGGCAACGACAATAACAACCTCAACAACATCAACAATATCAACAACAACCTCAACAACATCAACAACAACCTCAACAACAACATCAACAACAACCTCAACAACATCAACAACTACAGCAACAACAACAGAGGTATGTTGAACTCAATTTTCCGAACTTTCAGAGTGTCCAGCGGTTTGCCATTGCATCCTTCATTTTAAAAGCACCGAACAAAATTTAAATTAAAAAAAATTCAATTAAAAAAAATTTTTAACTTAAAAAAACATAAAAATGAAATAAACGCGCGGCCATTTTGAAACTCGAAAATAAAAGTGGATTTAATTGAGGATAATCCCGGCGTGAGAGTGAAATGGGAGGAGGCGCTGTGATTAATGTGGAGATGTGCTGGTTAATGGTTTTCCAATTCGTTGGATGGCTTTTTAATCCAATTTAAATTATGAAGCGCCCAATTGCACCAGTGACACATTCTATGTCGAGTATCTTGGTGCGCTTGTGGAATGTTCTGTTATTAATGGTGCTGTTTAGGGGTGTGGGAGGGTTGTGTGGTGGTGTGGTGGTGTGGTGGGTTGTGGTGGGTTGTGGTGGGTTGTGGTTGGTTGTGGTGGGTTGTGGTGGGTTGTGGTGGGTTGTGGTGGGTTGTGGTGGGTTGTGGTGGGTTGTGGTGGGTTGTGGTGGGTTGTGGTGGGTTGTGGTGGGTTGTGGTGGGTTGTGGTGGGTTGTGGTGGGTTGTGGTGGGTTGTGGTGGGTTGTGGTGGGTTGTGGTGGGTTGTGGTGGGTTGTGGTGGTGTGGTGGTTTGTGGTGGGTTGTGGTGGGTTATGGTAGGTTGTGGTGGGTTGTGGTGGGTTGTGGAGGATTGTGGTGGGTTGTGGTGGTGTGGTGGCTTGTGGTAGCTTGTGGTAGCTTGTGGTAGCTTGTGGTAGCTTGTGGTAGCTTGTGGTAGCTTGTGGTAGCTTGTGGTAGCTTGTGGTAGCTTGTGGTAGCTTGTGGTAGCTTGTGGTAGCTTGTGGTAGCTTGTGGTAGCTTGTGGTAGCTTATGGTAGCTTGTGGTAGCTTGTGGTAGCTTGTGGTAGCTTGTGGTAGCTTGTGGTAGCTTGTGGTAGCTTGTGGTAGCTTGTGGTAGCTTGTGGTAGCTTGTGGTAGCTTGTGGTAGCTTGTGGTAGCTTGTGGTAGCTTGTGGTAGCTTGTGGTAGCTTGTGGTAGCTTGTGGTAGCTTGTGGTAGCTTGTGGTAGCTTGTGGTAGCTTGTGGTAGCTTGTGGTAGCTTGTGGTAGCTTGTGGCAGCTTGTGGTAGCTTGTGGTAGCTTGTGGTAGCTTGTGGTAGCTTGTGGTAGCTTGTGGTAGCTTGTGGTAGCTTGTGGTAGCTTGTGGTAGCTTGTGGTAGCTTGTGGTAGCTTGTGGTAGCTTGTGGTAGCTTGTGGTAGCTTGTGGTAGCTTGTGGTAGCTTGTGGTAGCTTGTGGTAGCTTGTGGTAGCTTGTGGTAGCTTGTGGTAGCTTGTGGTAGCTTGTGGTAGCTTGTGGTAGCTTGTGGTAGCTTGTGGTAGCTTGTGGTAGCTTGTGGTAGCTTGAGGTAGCTTGTGGTAGCTTGTGGTAGCTTGTGGCAGCTTTAAATAATTTGTTATGGGTTTTTGGTGTGTTGTGACGGTTTGTGGTTCGTCACGGTGATTTGTGGGGGTTCTCCGAATATTGTTGGTGGTTTGAAGGAGTTTGGAAGATTAATGGTGCTTAGCAGCGAATTTTGGAGTTTTAACATCTTTTAAACAAAACAAATCTTTCAACTTTCAGACACAAAAAAACAAAAAATAATTATTCTCAAATTGAAACGAAGAAAAAAAAAATTTTTTAAGAAAAACATGAAAAAAGATTTTCAAGATTTTTTTAAAAATTCGAAATATTTTTGGTGCTGTTAATTAAGCTGATGTTGTATATTGAAAAGATAGCTGTTTGCGACATCACACTAATGGAATGGAAAGAGAACAAAGATAAAAACAAAAAATATAAACAACAAAAACATTTTAAAAATGGAAAAAAATAGTTTAAAAAAACAAAATTCGTTAAAAAAAAGAAGAAAAATATTGAAATTAGGCGGTTGAATAAAAATGATAAGAAGGGGATGATAACAAGGTTTTGATAAAAAACATTTAAAAATAAATTAATTTAATTTCTAAATAAAACTATTTTTTTAAATTGTTAAAAAAGAAGTGTTTGAAAAACAAATAAAAAAAATGAATGAAAGAATTGAAAAATAAAATAATAAAAACAATAAAAAAATAATAAGAAAAATAATAAAATGAGTAGATGGAAGAGATATTGATTCGGTTTAGTTTCTTTTTAATCTCATTTATTTATTCGCTTTATTTCAATTTTGAAGATTAATTTTTAAATAAACTTTAATGTTTTGTTTTTTCCTAAATATTCACTTTTAAATTTTAAATTGTTTGACGTTGAAAACTTAGTTTGTTTTTCCATGCGGAATAAAAATTGTTTACGGCGAAAATAATAAGATAACAAAATTTAATTTCATCCAAAACTTATACGATATGTAACAAAAATTTGGGCTCGTCCGGGATTTGAACCCGGGACCTCTCGCACCCTAAGCGAGAATCATACCCCTAGACCAACGAGCCAATTAAAGACACACGGTTCGCTTCTAGTGATATTAGTACTGAAATATGTACACAATTTTTTTTTTATTTAAAGAAAATAAATTCGTCATTTTTTAAAATATTATAAAAAATATTATTTTTCAAATTATTTTTATTGTTATGTATGAAAATATTATGCGAAATAATTAATATAGATTTTTTTTAGTTTTTATTCAAGCAAATCCAGACAAACGCTGGAAATGGCACGGAACATGGTGAACAATCAAAATGAAAAAAGTAATCAAAATCAACAAAAACTGAATGTCATAAAAACTGTCAATTTCCCGTTGCAAAAATCAAAAATTACTATGGAATCAAATTGATGAATCTCAAAATAAAGCTAGTGTTGAAAGGCATGCAAGAAATTGTGGTGTCCGGACAGACTTCCTTGTGAATATTAAAAATGGTTGAGAAGGAAAAAAGAAGAAAAAACTTGAATGGAAATTTTTTCAATAGTTATTACATGTGATTTGAAGTTATGATTCAATTTTCAACTTTTAAGATTCATTAATTAGACTAGCTTCTTTTTATAGTCTTTGTTCGATCAAGTTCAAATATCGGTTGAAAAGACACTTTTGTATTAGCTAGATTCCTTGTAACGTAAGGGTCAAAAAATTGTCATATTTCTCGTAATATTGCATTTTTGGTTAATTTGTTGAAACATTTTTCAAAAGTTATAATGATTTTCAATGAAGACTATTAAAAAAAGTTATTTCATAGGAATATGTACAATATTCAATTCTGACTTTTCAAAATTCCTCATTATGAATCTCATGTCATTTCTTCAGTTCTTGAAACAGACAATTGACAGTTTTCATAAAATTCCGTTATCGTTGGTTTGATTTTTTAAAATATTTATCAGATTGTTCACCGTGTTATGTACCATTCTCAGCGTTTTTCTAGATTTGGTTTAATAAAGATTATGAAATATAAACTAAGCGCTTCAAAACTTATCTTAGTAACACTCCCAAACTTTTTTAAAACATTTTCGAACATTTGTGCTTTTATTTATTGCAGCTTAAGATAAGGCGTTTATAAATTTCCATTTCTGAAAAATAACTAGGTTTCAATACACCAGCTAATTCGTCCTGTATCTCAGACGTACTAATTCTCACACACACTCCGATAACCCCGTCGGAAAACCTTTAAAACTATTTTTCTCTTGTTTTTTTTTTCAAAAAAAATCCGTTTTTTTTTTCGAAAAAATTCCCGTTTTTTTTCGTTTTTTTTTTTAATTTTTATTTTTTCATTTTTTTTCATCTCTTTAAGGGTACCCTTTTCGTTTTTAATTTGTCAGATTTCCTTCAACATTCTTCTATTCATCCTCCTTCCTCTATCTCTCCACGATCTAACCATCCATCATCCTCCTCTTTCTACTCCGCCACTTCTAGATCCCCACCATTAATCCACCGCTCTTTCGTTCCTCGTTTTCTTTTTTTACTTTTTTTTTTTGTTTTTTTTTTGTTTTTTTTTCTGTTTGGTTTTTTAGTTTTTCAAGTTATTCAAGCAATTTTCTTTCTATAAAAGTTTTGTTTAGAAAATAATATCTGAAAGTATTTTTTTTTTTAAATTTTCAAAAAATTTTTATTCGAAAAAAAAATTTTTTAGACACCTTTTTTTGAAACAATGAACCTGTAAAATGGTTTCTAGTTCAAAATATTCTTTCAAGAACATTTTTATTTTTTGAAAAATTAAAAAAACTTTATTTTTTTGAAAAATTGAAAAACTGTTTTTTAAATTTTTTATTCGACCTATTTGTCCATTCCAAAAGCGTTTTTTTTTTAATTTATTTTTTCAAAAAAAAAATCAAAAACTAAATTTTTTTGAAACGTTTTTTTTTGTTTCCATAACATTTTTTTCTAAAGTCTTTTTTGTTCCTAAGAAAATTTTTCTCTAAAGCGTTTTTTTTCCGTTTTCAAAACATTTTTTTTTCCAAAATGCTTTTTTCTAAATCGTTTTTTTGTATTTAAAACATATTGCTTAACACCCCTATTTCCCAAAAAGGTTTTTCCAACCGACCTTCCATACCTTGGTCTCCCACAGACGTACATCAACCAAACATAGGCCTTTAGTTTTTTCTATCAATTTTGAATTTTAATTTTTTTCTATATTTTTTTTTTGTTTCATTTTTTATTTTTTTTATTTTGTTTTTAAACCTTGTTACATTCTAAATTTTTCTTTTTTTCTTTTTTTTTTTGTGAATAATAAAAAAACTATTATTGTTTTCATATTTTGAACCTCCCCTCCTCCCCCCCCTCTCTCCTATTCATCAACCCTCCCCCCCCTTCCATCATCTTCTCTTTCGACCCTCTAAAAATATTTTTTCATAATTATCTTTTATTTTTATTGTTTTTTTTCACATTCATGTTTTTTGTTGCTTCCATATTTTTTCAAAATTTGTTACAGTTTTGAAATTAAATTTCCGTTTAAATTTCATTTACATCATTCTTTTTTTTCGTCCATTATTTTTTTTCATTATTATTATTATATTATTATTTTTTTTTATTTATTTGTTTTTATTACTATTATTAATATTACTGATTTTGTTATTATTATTATTATTATTATTATTATTATTATTATTATTATTATTATTATTATTATTATTATTATTATTATTATTATTATTATTATTATTATTATTATTATTATTATTATTATTATTATTATTATTATTATTATTATTATTATTATAATAAAAATAATAATAATTATTATTATTATTATTATTATTATTATTATTATTATTATTACTATTATTATTATTATTATTATTATTATTTTTATTATTATTATTATTATTATTATTATTATTATTATTATTATTATTATTATTATTATTATTATTATTATTATTATTATTATTATTATTATTATTATTATTATTATTTATATTATTATTATTATTATTATTATTATTATTGTTATTATTATTATTATTATTATTATTATTATTATTATTATTATTATTATTATTATTCGTCTTATGGCCTCCCCATAATCACACCGAGGCATAAATCTCACAGGGTCAAGACTGTCTCTCACATTCCAACGCTGTTCAGACTATATAAATAATAGTAACAAAAATAATAAAAATAAAAAAAGTAACAACAAAAATAACAACAATAATAATAATAACATTGATAATGATAAAATTTATAAAAATAGCAATAATAAAAACATAAATAGTTGGTTAAACGAAAACGAGAAAGAGAGTAACGGCCGAAGTCATAGTGACGTCAGCGATGAAAACATACATAAAAACGAGAAAAATATTAATATCAAGAACATCAATAATAAAAAATACAATAAAAATAATAATAATGATTTGATATTTAATAAAAATGGTAAAGATAATATTCGAAGGATGAGCAATAATGATGAGTTTGGCAAAAATAAAAATAACAATAACACTTATAATAACAATGATAATAACAATAATAATAATAACGATAATAATAACAATAACAAAAATAACAACAACAATAATATTAATAACAGCAATATTGACAGTCTTGGTATTAGTGATAAGAGCAATAATAAAAATAAAAATAATAATAATAATAATGATGATAGAAATAATGATAACACTAAAAATAATAATAATAATAATATTAATAACAATGATAATAGAAATAACAATGATAACAATAATAATAATAATAATAATAAAAATAATAATAATAATAATAATAATAATAATAATAAAAACTGCTCAGAATTTTCGACAGCAGGACTTATAATCGACTTAGAAGAAGAAAGGTTGGTTAATTTAATTAATAAGGTAAATAATAAAAACTATAATAATATCAATGATATTTTTATTTTCGTTATCAAAAAACAATAATAATAATAAGAACAACACTAACAATAATAAAAGTACCACTTTCATTAATTCTCTACAGTTTGTCGTTTGTGCAAGAACAGGTGTTTCTGCTGCAAGATAAGTCAAAGAGGCGACACCGACCACAACAGCCACACCAACCACAACAGCCACACCAACAACAACAGCTACACCAACCACACCAGCCACACCAGCCACACCAGCTACACCAACCACATCCCCTAGAAATAGAAAAAGTACCATATCCTCCTTTTCAGCCTCCACTGCCACCTTTACCACTGCCACCTTTACCACTGCCACGACAACTTACACTACCACGCCAATCACCACAGCCACGCCAACCACACCAACTACAACCACACCAACTACAACCACAACAACTACAGCCACACCAACAACAGCCACACCAACACCAGTACTTCAACCACTCGCTGACATGTGACATGGAGGATGTGGAAGAAATTGAAACTGTGATTTGAAAACAAAATTTCCTTTTTTCAATTTATCTGCATTCTTTTTCTTCTTCCTCTTTTTCTTTTTTTCCTCCTTTTCCTCCTCCTTCTCTTCTTCCCCTTTTCTCTCCTTCTTCTTTTTCCTCCTTCTTCTTCTTCTTCCTGCTCCTTCTTCTTCTTCTTCTTCTTCTTCTTCTTCTTCTTCTTCTTCTTCTTCTCCCTCCTTCTTTTTCTTCCTCCTCCTTCTTCTTCTTCTTCCTCCTCTCTTTTTTTTACTTTTCCAATTTCCTTTTCCCTCTTACTCCACTTCTCCTCCCCTCTATCTTTCCACCTCTCCAGTCTCTGAGTCTTCTTTCCATCTTCAATTACCATAGCACAACCACAAACAACAGCAACGACAACAGCATCGACAACAGCAATGACAACAGCAACGACAACAGCATCGACAACAGCAATGACAACAGCAACGACAACAGCAACGGCAACGGCAATGGCAAAGACAACGGCAGAGATAAAAAATAACAACAGCAGTAGTAACAACTACAACAGAATTAGTAACAACAACAATAATAACAACAGTAACAACAACAGCAGCAGTAACAACAGCAACAACAAGAACAACAACAACAGTAAAAACAACAGCAACAACAATAACAACAGTAACAACAACAGCAACAGTAAAAATAACAGCGACAACAATAGTAACAACAAAAGTAACAACAAAAACAACAGTAACAACAACAACAACAACAACAACAGTAACAACAGTAGTAACAACAACAGTAACAACAATAGTAAAAACAAAAACAGTAACAAAAACAACAGCAGCAGTAACAATAACAACAGCAACAGTAACAACAAAAACAGTAACAAAAACAACAGCAGCAGTTACAACAACAACAGCAGCAGTAACAACAACAACTGTAACAACAACAACAGCAGCAGTAATAATAACAACAGCAGCCACTCCCTCTTCAGCACCAACCACCCTCTCCTTAAAGGCACATGGGTAGTTGAAAATCTCAAACCAGTTCCGTATCATTAGTCATGCGTTGGCTTTATTGATTTTTGAAATGTGCGTGTGTGTATGTGTGTGTGCGTGTGTGTAGGTGTGTGTGTGTGTGTGTGTGTGTGTGTGTGTGTGTACGTGCGTGTGTGTGTGTGTGTGCGTGTGTGTGTGAAAATAAATGTACATGTGCGTGTTTGAACCCTTCACTTCCCCTAGACTTTCCATTTCGGTCATTCTAATCTAATTCACTTTTGAAATGTCCACCTAGACTGCAAAATAATTTCCACAAAAGACTAGAAAAACCTTACAAAGGATAAATCATGGAAAACATGAAAAAAAAATTCTAAAAAAAAAAAACATTTTTTTTGAATGACGACTAATTGAAAAATAATTTTTCTTCGAATGGATAAAAACGAACGGATTTTGAAGAAACTAGACCCAATCCCGAAAGTTTTTTTTAAATTGAGTTTTGATTAAGACTCTGCAAACACTTGATTTGTTTAACTTTTGACATTTCCAGCTATGATTTTTTCTTTGATAAAAAAAAAACAAAATTGTCAAATAAATCCGGTTATTGAAAAACAAAAAAAGATAGGAATAAAATAATGAGTTGACTTGAAAATTTTGGAATAAAAATTCGAAAATATTAAAAAAATTCGAAAAAAAAAACAACAAAAAAGCTTTTCATTGATTGACGTAATTACAATGACATTAAATTTCCCCAAAAAACACACCCCCCTTCCCCTTCTTCCCCCCATCAACCCCCCTTCCCCTTCTTCCCCCCCATCAACCCCCCTTCCCCTTCTCCCCCCCATCAACCTCATCAACCCCCCTTCCCCTTCTCCCCCCCCATCAACCCCCCTTCCTCTTCTTCCCCCCCATCAACCCCCCTTCCCCTTCTTCCCCCCCCATCAACCCCCCTTCCCCTTCTCCCCCCCATCAACCTCATCAACCCCCTTTCTCCCCCCCCCCCCTCCCCCATCAACCTCATCGATCACCCTCCCCCCTCTCCATCAACTTCATCAGCCCACCCTCCCATCAACCTCATCAACGTCTGGAGAAATATTCATCCGCTTCTGCTTCAAATTGTTCCTTCCTTCCCTCTTCTTCAGTCTGAGGCCTCACCACCTCTCATTCACAACCCATACATCATAGTACGATACATTACGTTAGAATATATTACGTTATATTACGTTATATTACGTTATATTACGTTATATTACATTATATTAAGTTATATTACGTTATATTACAGTATATTACAGTATATTACATTATATTACGTTATATTACGTTACATTATATTATACGACATTATATTACGTTATATTACATTATATTACGTTATATTACAGTATGTTACGTTATATTACCTTATATTACGTTATATTACGTTATATTACATTATGTTACAGTATATTACATTATATTACCTTATATTACGTTATATTACGTTATATTACATTATATTACGTTATATTATATTATATTACGTTATATTACGTTATATTACATTATATTACGTTATATTACATTATATCACGTTATGTTACGTTACATTATATTATATTACATTATATTACGTTATATTACATTTTATTACGTTATATTACGTTATATTACATTATATTACGTTATATTACGTTATATTACATTATATTACGTTATATTACATTTTTATTACGTTATATTACGCTATATTACGTTACATTATATTATACTACATTATATTACGTTATGTTACGTTATATTACATCATATTACAGTATGTTACGTTATATTACGTTACATTATATTATATTGCATTATATTACGTTATATTACATTTTATTACGTTATATTACGTTATATTACGTTATATTACGTTATGTTACGTTATATTATGTTATATTACGTTATATTATGTTATATTACGTTATGTTGCGTTATATTACATTATATTACGTTATATTACGTTATATTACGTTATATTACGTTATATTACGTTATATTACGTTATATTACGTCGAATAACATGGAAATTTCAATTTCTCCTTTTAAAACTGAACTAAAAACATATTTACTTAAACTAGCTTATAACCTTTAATGCTGATTTGTCTTAAAATTGAACGCCTCAGTTGCTTGCCTTGGCGCTTTACAAATTGAATTTATTATAATAAATTTTATTATTATTATTATTATTATTATTATTATTATTATTATTATTATTATTATTATTATAATTATCATTATTATTATGAGAATTCCCACACCCATTCCCCCCATGCCATCATAAACATTTCTCCTCACCTCTTCCCCCAATAATCCATTCCACAAATTTTATCCCATCCACTCTCCCCCAAAATCTTCATCCCCATCTTCATCCTCTAACTCCCCCTCATCCTCATTTTCATCCTCATCCTCATCCTCATCCTCATCATCATCATCATCATCCCCATCCTCATTTCCATCCTCACCTTCATCTTAATCCCCATCCTCAACCTCATTCTCAACCCCCCTTTATCCCCCTCACCATCCTCCCCCCCTCACATGCCATCATACACAGGCCCCTCCCCCCCTTGCGGGGTGACCCAGTTAATGTTCTGAGTAGGATCTTTGATGTCACACGTCTTGCAGTGGATGCAGTTCTGGGCGTTGATCTGCAGTCTGTGTGTGTGTGTGTGTGTGTGTGTGTGTGTGTGTGTGTGTGTGTGTGTGTGTGTGTGTGTGTGTGTGTGTGTGTGTGTGTGCGTGCGTGCGTGCGCGTTCTATTGGGGGAAGAGAGGAAAAGTGTATGCGTGTTTCGTGACAGCGAAGAAAACAACTGTATGAAAAGTATTCAAACGGTAAGAGAGTCGAGGGAAGTTCACATGGAATGGCTTTATATCCAATTTTTGTCTTAAAAGCTTTGAGATAAAAAAACAACTACTTACTTCTTCTCCACTTTTCCATCTTTTTCCGTTTCCACAAACTCATAAACTCCTGTTTGGTGGGTATTTCATGAACGCCCTCAACTGTGAACAACCGCCACTACCTTCCTCACTGACACCTCCCTTCATCCGTCCAAACCACCTTCCCTCATCCATCCAAACCACTTCCTCTCATGCATCCAAACCACCTCACCATCTTATCCAAACCACCTCACCATCTCATCTATCCAACCTACTCCTATATCTATCCAACCCAACCCACCCCCTCAACCACCTAAGTTACCTCTTCAACCACCCCTACATCACCCAACCCTTCTTCAATCACTCAACCCTTCTTCATTCACCCACTCATCCTCAATCACCCAACCCACCCTCAATCACCCCCTCCCTCACCAGCAGGGCAATACCTGCCCTCAGGTCCATCAAACTTGGCGAGGTTGACTTGTTGGGGAGTGTTGTCGTTGAGGAGGGTGAGGTGGGGGGGTTGGTCGTGGTCGTGGTTGGTGCCTTGTGGTGGTTTGGTGGTGTGGGTTGGTGGGGGTTTGAAGGTGGATTGGTGGGGGTTTGGAGGTGGGTTGGTGGTTTGGTGGCGGGTTTGGTGGTGTGATGGTTTAGTGGTGGGCTGGTAGAATGTGGGTTTGGTGGTGGGTTGGTGTGGTTTGGTGGTGGGTTGGTGTGGTTTGGTGGTGTGTGGGTTGATAGTGTGGTGAGAGATATGGACGAGGTATGAGTAAGGGCGATGATATGACGATGATAATGTGATAGGCATGATATAAAATATGATAAGATAGTGATACGGTGGGCGAAACTTAATGAGATGATGAGAACGAGGATGATGATGATGATGATGATGATGATGATGATGATGATGATGATGATGATGAGTATCATTGAGACAAACCTGTCAAACTGACCGAAGTCAACAAGTCGAAGCTTATCTGTGACATGGGATAGACAATATTACTCTACTCATCCATCCATCCATCCATCCATCCATATAAAATTTATCTATCCATCTATATATAAATTCATCCATCCATATAATCATCTAATCATCCATTCATTCATTCATTCATCCATCCATCCATCCATATATAAAGTTATCCATCCTTTCATCCATCCATCCATCCATCCATCCATCCATCCATCCATTCATCCATCTATTCATTCTTTCATTCATCCATTCATCCACCTTTCCATCGGGCTTGGGGTACTCAATCTTTTTGCACTGACTTCCTTCTTTTAAAAACACGTGATCGCCAGGAACTGGTGATGGAGTTGAAAAATGAAAAAGATCGTCAAAAACAACATAAATAACAACAAAAACAAAAACAACATAAATAACAACAAAAACAAAAACAACATAAATAACAACAAAAACAAAAACAACATAAATAACAACAAAAACAAAAACAACATAAATAACAACAAAAACAAAAACAACATCAACAACAATCACTACTGCAAGTCCCTTGTATTTCAGTCGCTTCTACACCCCCACTCATCTCACCCTACCCACAATCCAATCACCCCCACCCATCCCACCCTACCCACAATCCAATCACTCCCACTCATCCCACCCTACCCACAATCCAATCACTCCCACCCATCCCACCCTACCCACAATCCAATCACCCCCACTCATCCCACCCTACCCACAATCCAATCACCCCCACTCATCCCACCCTACCCACAATCCAATCACCCCCACTCATCCCACCCTACCCACAATCCAATCACCCTCACTCATCCCACCCTACCCACAATCCAATCACCCCCACTCATCCCACCCTACCCACAATCCAATCACTCCCACTCATCCCACCCTACCCACAATCCAATCACCCCCACTCATCCCACCCTACCCACAATCCAATCACCCCCACTCATCCCACCCTACCCACAATCCAATCACTCCCACTCATCCCACCCTACCCACAATCCAATCACTCCCACCCATCCCACCCTACCCACAATCCAATCACCCCCACTCATCCCACCCTACCCACAATCCAATCACCCCCACTCATCCCACCCTACCCACAATCCAATCACCCCCACTCATCCCACCCTACCCACAATCCAATCACTCCCACTCATCCCACCCTACCCACAATCCAATCACCCCCACTCATCCCACCCTACCCACAATCCAATCACCCCCACTCATCCCACCCTACCCACAATCCAATCACCCCCACTCATCCCACCCTACCCACAATCCAATCACCCCCACTCATCCCACCCTACCCACAATCCAATCACCCCCACTCATCCCACCCTACCCACAATCCAATCACCCCCACTCATCCCACCCTACCCACAATCCAATCACTCCCACCCATCCCACCCTACCCACAATCCAATCACCCCCACTCATCCCACCCTACCCACAATCCAATCACCCCCACTCATCCCACCCTACCCACAATCCAATCACCCCCACTCATCCCACCCTACCCACAATCCAATCACTCCCACTCATCCCACCCTACCCACAATCCAATCACCCCCACTCATCCCACCCTACCCACAATCCAATCACCCCCACTCATCCCACCCTACCCACAATCCAATCACTCCCACCCTTCCCACCCTACCCACAATCCAATCACTCCCACTCATCCCACCCTACCCACAATCCAATCACTCCCACCCATCCCACCCTACCCACAATCCAATCACCCCCACTCATCCCACCCTACCCACAATCCAATCACTCCCACTCATCCCACCCTACCCACAATCCAATCACTCCCACTCATCCCACCCTACCCACAATCCAATCACTCCCACTCATCCCACCCTACCCACAATCCAATCACTCCCACCCTTCCCACCCTACCCACAATCCAATCACTCCCACTCATCCCACCCTACCCACAATCCAATCACTCCCACTCATCCCACTCTACCCACAATCCAATCACCCCCACCCATCCCACCCTACCCACAATCCAATCACTCCCACCCATTCCACCCTACCTACATTTCAACCACTCCCACCCATCCCACCCTATCCACATTCCAATCACTCCCACTCATCCCACCCTACCCACAATCCAACCACCCCCACCCATTCCACCCTACCCACAATCCAACCACCTCAATACAAACTCAATCTTCCACAACTTAACTACCCAGAAGAATATCCTCAATCATCCAAAAAACCCCAAAGAACCACCCCTCCCCCACCCACACCCAACCAATCCCAAAAACGGCAACTCGGGAAAGAACTCAACTCACACCATAACCACCTCAAAACCTCCAAGGGCCCGAAAACCATCAAAACCCCCTGAAAAACTCTGAGGCATCTCATAAAACTCTGAAACACCCCAAGAAATCTTAAAACCATCCAAAAAAACTTAAAAACACGTTTAAAAAAAGTTGAAATACTCAAAAAAAATTTAAAAAAACACCCCAAAAAAATAACAAAAAACACCCCAAAAAAATAACAAAAAACACCCCAAAAAAAAT
>OX387259.1:3445299-3477799 GCA_947562095.1 Branchellion lobata
TGGAGTTGAAGCTTCATGGCTTGGAGTCATCACTACTACTCATTCCTATCCATCAAACCAACCACAGATTATTACAACCCACCATGGTCCACCACATTTCACCATCTCTGCCCATAACCCCTTCAGAGCAGTGCGGTGTCAAGGAGTTTCAGTGCCGGAACAAGGAGAAGTGTGTAGATTATGAGAGAAAGTGTGATGGAGTGGTTGATTGCGTCGACAAGTCGGATGAGATAGGATGTTGTGAGTGGGTGGCGAAGGGTGGATTGATTGAAAATAGGGTGAAATAGATGGATAAAAATGGATGTAAAAGAGTGAAAGATTAGATTTGTGGAAAAAAGAAAAAGCTGGATTGATAGAATAGAACGGAAGATTAGATTGATAGAGGAGGGTGTATTATTGGATGATAAGAGAGATTAGAAGGTTGGATTGATGAAGGGAGGAGAATGATTTGGTTGGGTGAGGGTGTGAGGTTAGTGAAAGTTTGAATGGCTTCAGTGAAAATTGAATGGTCAAAAAAGGTTCGAGTGTGGGTGGGTCGACCTAACATGGAAATGAGAATTATAACCACAAGCATTGTCCACCCAAATACCAAATTTAAACCAGATCACCAAACCACCTCAATAACCACCACTATCCCACTCACCCAAACCATCATCCATCCCACCCAAACAACCATCTCACCCAAATCACCATCCTACCCAAACCACCACCACCCAAACAACCACCCCACTCAAACCCCCACCCAAACCACCATCCCACTCAAACCCCCACCCAAACCACCATCCCATCCAAACCCCCATCACACCACCACCACCACCACCACTCCAGTATCTCTGCAGGACAACAGCAACCTCCTCCTCATGCACTACAACCCCTTCCACCACCTCCACGTGTGCGCTGACGCATGGAACCACTGGTGGGCTGACAAGGCATGCTCCTACCTGGGGAAGGGGTGCCCATGTTTTCTTCTCACTTTTATCTTCAATATTCTTCTTATAGTTTTTCCAATTTAAAAAAAATGTTTTTTTAATGTTTTCTTTCACATTTTTTTTGTTTTTTTTATTATTTTCTTAGATTAATTTTTTTTTGTTTTTTTTGTTTTTTTTTTTCTTCGCTTTTTTGTTTTTTTCATTTACTATGAATAATTTTTTTATTTTTTAATGATTTTTTTTAATTCTTAATTTTTGCTTTTATTCTGTATACCTTCTTTTTGTTCGTTTAATTTTTTCTTGTTTTTCAACGAATGTACGTTTTTCTTGTACAATATTTTTTTGTAAAGCCGTTTTGTGATTTTTAATTTTTCTCTTTTGTTTATTTCTTTCCACCAATTTTTTTTTCCAAATTCAACGTCTGTCACCTTTCCCACACTCATCCCAGCAAAGTGGACAAATTCGAAAAAAAAATTCATTCCAAAGATGGCGCGTACGTTGCTCTTAAGTACAATGCTGACGTCAACAAACCGATTACGTCATCGTTGAAGACGGTGTAGGTGGTGGAGGGAGTGATGGGGATGGTGATGGTGACGATGACAACGATGGTGATGATAATGATGATGGTGGGGATGATGATGATGATGATGATGATGATGATGATGATGATGATGATGATGATGTTGATGATGATGATGATGATGATGATGATGATGATGATGATGATGATGATGATGATGATGATGATGATGATGATGATGATGATGATGATGATGATGATGATGATGATGATGATGATGATGATGATGATGATGATGATGATGATGATGATGATTCAAACAATTAGATTGGTTCCCCAATGTTTCCTCCTTCCACACAGTTCGGAGTGCAAGAGTGGTGCCCTGGTACTCCTCAAATGTGCCCCTCAAGGTGCCTCAATGGAAGATCCATTCATCATCCATCCATCTATCCATCCATTCATCCATCCATTCATCCATCCATTCATCCTTCCATTCATCCATCCATTCATCCATCCATTCATCCATCCATTCATACATCCATTCATCCATCCATTCATCCATCCATTCATCCATCCATTCATCCATCCATTCATCCATCCATTCATCCATCCATTCATCCATCCATCCATCCATCCATCCATCCATTCATCCATCCATTCATCCATCCATTCATCCATCCATTCATCCATCCATTCATCCATCCATTCATCCATCCATTCATCCATCCATTCATCCATCCATTCATCCATCCATTCATCCATCCATTCATCCATCCATTCATCTATCCATTCATCCATCCATTCATCCATCCATTCATCCATCCATTCATCCATCCATCTGTTCAGAGTGCGGAACGAGATGGAGTGGTGGGGGAAGCTTAGGCCGGTATGTTGTCAATGGCAATGAAGCTGCATTGGCGGCCTGGCCTTGGCAGGTTGGTGGGTGGATGGATGGATGGATGGAAAAATAAAAAAATAAATTGATGAATGGATGGATGGATGAAAGGATGAAAGAATGAATTGATTGATGGATGGATGGATGGATGGATGAATGGAAGGATGAAAGAATGAATTAATGGATGGATGGAGAGATAGATACTTAGAAAGCTGGAGGAAAAGATGGATTGATGAATGGTTGTAAGGATATACGGGTAGCCAATAATCGGGTTCACAACCATCAACCAAACAATTCAGCAAAAAAATCTTCACTAACCATTCATCCAATCATTCATCCATGCATCCAACCATCCAACCATGCAACCAACCATTCATCCATGCATCCAACCATCCAACCATGCAATAAATCATCCAACCATACAACCATCCAACCATGCAACCATGCATCCAAACATCCAACATACAACCAACCATGCATCCAACCATCCAACCATCCAACCATGCATCCAAACATTCAACCATACAACCAACCATACAACCAACCAACCATGCAAGCAACCAACCATGCAACAAATCATCCAACCATGCAATCAACCGTCAAACCCAGGTTCGTTTGTACCACAACGGTGCTTTCATGTGTGGTGGTTCTTTGGTGGGCGATGAATGGGTGTTGACAGCTGCACACTGTCTATGGAACGGCTATGATGGGTGGGTGGGTAGGTGGGTAGATGGGTCGGTGGATGGATGGGTGGGTGGGTAGATGGGTGGATGGATGGGTGGATGGGTGGATGGGTGGGTGGGTGGATGGGTGGGTGGGTGGATGGGTGGGTGGATGGGTAGGTGGGTAGATGGGTGGGTGGGTAGATGGGTGGATGGATGGGTGGATGGGTGGGTGGGTGGGTGGGTGGATGGTTGAGTGGGTTGGTGGCTGAGTCGGTATATGGATAGGTGGATGGGTGGGTTGATGGGTGGGTGGGTTGGTAGGTGGGTGGGTTGGTGGGTGAATGTTTTGGTGGATGGGAAGATTGGAGGAAAGGTTAACTGAGATTTTCGGATCCATCGATCAAAAACTCATGAACACATTATACAACAACTCCGTAACCACTCTGTAACCACTAAAAATTGTTTAACTCACAAATAATTTCTCTCCAATTCTTCACCCCTTTTTCAAAACTTGTTTCCAACTCCTACACACATCTCCATCCTCCTTCCACAACTTTTCATCAGTCCTTCAACAAATCATCAGCATTCTTCACAACTCCTCCTCAACAACTCACCAACACCCTCCAAACCCCTCCCAGTAGTCGGAACCTCGTGAGAGACCATGAACCGTTTGAGGTGAGAATGGGAGGCATTTACCTGACGAAGAAGAACCCCCACGAACAACGTAGGTCCATTTCCAGCATTCAGCTGCACCCCTCCTTCAAGCACCATAAGGGCGAGTACGACATCGCCCTCATGCACCTTGCCAAACCTGTGGCCTTCAGGTGGAGGGGATAGATGGGTGGGTTGAATGGATGGGTGGGTGGGATGGAAGGGTGGGATAGATGGATGGGATGGATGGGTTGGATGGATGGGAGAGATGGGTGGGTGGGATGGGTGGGTTGGATGGATAGGTTGGATAGATGGGTGGAACGCATGGGTGAGATGGATGAGTGCGATGGGTGGGTGGGATGGATAGGTGGGTTGAATGGGTGGGTGGGTTGGATGAGTTGGATGGGTGGGTGGGTAGGATGGATGGGAGGGCTGAATGGGTGGGTAGGATAGATGGGTGGCTGAGATGGATGGGTGGGTGAGATGGATGGGTGGGTGAAATGGATGGGTGGGTTGGATGGATGGAATGGAGAGGATGGGATGGAGTTGATGGGACTGATGATGTGGTGGAATGGAGTGGTGGATGAAGTGTGGTGGATTTGTTGGTGGGATGATGGGGTGGAAGGGGTGGATAAAGTGGGTTCATTCAAAAAATCTATTTTATTAAAAAAATATTTTAATTAAAAAATTATTTTCTGAAATTTTTTTTCAAATTTATTTTTTGAAAAACTTTTTAAAAAACATACTAAAAAATATTTTTTTCCAAAAGATTGTTACTATCCCACCCTGCCACCAGTAACTACGTCAGACCAGTGTGTCTACCTTCCACCACACCTTCCAGCAACTCCAGAAATGCCTACAAAGTGTGTATCATCACAGGCCATGGACAGAAAGCACATTGTGAGGGGGACGTTTAATGAAATATGGAATTTTTGAAAAATTGAAAGTTTTTGAAAAACTCAAAAGAGGATTTTGATAAAAATTTAAAAAAGAAGCTTGAGAGAATTTTTGCGAGGGAAATTGTGAGGTGAATAGAAATTTTGGTGAAAGATCGTGGCTTCGAATGGTTATTTGGAGGGGGTGGAGAGAAAAGGTTGAGATATGATTGGATTCCTCCATGAGAACAAACAAAAAGCTGGATTTTGTTAAGTACATTTATTTTCTTCCAAAAATACTAGTGAAGCATTCAAACAAACACACAAACAAACAAACAAACAAACAAACAAACAAACAAACAAACACACACACACACACACACACACACACACACACACACACACACACACACACACACACACACACACACACACACACACAAACACACACACAAATACACACACACACACACACACACACAAACACACACACACACACACACACACACACACACACACACACACAGACTTGGGTGCTTCCGAGGAACTCTTGCAGGCCCGCATGAATATCATGGAGGAAGACACGTGCAGAAGAAATTATGAACACCTCATGAACAAGAGCGACGACTTCGACAGTAAGATCAACTTCAAGGTGAGAAGGAATTGGTGGAATTAGATGGGGTTGGGTGGACCTTGGTTGGAAATAAATGGGGTTGGGTGGACCTTGGTGGAATTAGATGGGGTTGGGTGGACCTTGGTGGAATTAGATGGGGTTGGGTGGACCTTGGTTGGAAATAGATGGGGTTGGGTGGACCTTGGTTGGAATTAGATGGGGTTGGGTGGACCTTGGTTGGAATTAGATGGGGTTGGGTGGACCTTGGTTGGAGTTAGATGGGGTTGGGTGGACCTTGTTGGAATTAGATGGGGTTGGGTGGACCTTGGTGGAATTAGATGGGGTTGGGTGGACCTTGGTGGAAATAGATGGGGTTGGGTGGACCTTGTTGGAATTAGATGGGGTTGGGTGGACCTTGGTTGGAATTAGATGGGGTTGGGTGGACCTTGGTTGGAATTAGATGGGGTTGGGTGGACCTTGTTGGAATTAGATGGGGTTGGGTGGACCTTGGTGGAAATAGATGGGGTTGGGTGGACCTTGGTGGAATTAGATGGGGTTGGGTGGACCTTGGTTGGAATTAGATGGGGTTGGGTGGACCTTGGTTGGAATTAGATGGGGTTGGGTGGACCTTGTTGGAATTAGATGGGGTTGGGTGGACCTTGGTGGAATTAGATGGGGTTGGGTGGACCTTGGTGGAAATAGATGGGGTTGGGTGGACCTTGTTGGAATTAGATGGGGTTGGGTGGACCTTGGTTGGAATTAGATGGGGTTGGGTGGACCTTGGTTGGAGTTAGATGGGGTTGGGTGGACCTTGGTTGGAATTAGATGGGGTTGGGTGGACCTTGGTTGGAATTAGATGGGGTTGGGTGGACCTTGGTTGGAATTAGATGGGGTTGGGTGGACCTTGGTTGGAATTAGATGGGGTTGGGTGGACCTTGGTTGGAATTAGATGGGGTTGGGTGGACCTTGGTTGGAATTAGATGGGGTTGGGTGGACCTTGGTTGGAATTAGATGGGGTTGGGTGGACCTTGGTTGGAATTAGATGGGATTGGGTGGACCTTGGTTGGAATTAGATGGGATTGGGTGGACCTTGGTTGGAATTAGATGGGGTTGGGTGGACCTTGGTTGGAATTAGATGGGGTTGGGTGGACCTTGGTTGGAATTAGATGGGGTTGGGTGGACCTTGGTTGGAATTAGATGGGGTTGGGTGGACCTTGGTTGGAATTAGATGGGGTTGGGTGGACCTTGGTTGGAATTAGATGGGGTTGGGTGGACCTTGGTTGGAATTAGATGGGATTGGGTGGACCTTGGTTGGAATTAGATGGGATTGGGTGGACCTTGGTTGGAATTAGATGGGGTTGGGTGGACCTTGGTTGGAGTTTGGTGGACTTAGATGGGGTTGGGTGGACCTTGGTTGGAGTTTGGTGGGGTTGGGTGGACCTTGGTTGGAGTTTGTTGGAATTAGATGGGATTGGGTGGACCTTGGTTGGAGTTTGGTGGAATAAGATGGGGTTGGGTGGACCTTGGTTGGAGTTTGGTGGGATGAGATGGGGTTGGGTGGACCTTGGTTGGAGTTTGGTGGAATTAGGTAGAATCTGTGAAGGTTATTTGAAATGCGTGTAATTAGAGTGGCTGAGTGGGTCTAAGTGGGTAAAAGGTGGTTGGGTGAATTTGGGTGGGTGGAGGTTGGTTTGGTGAGTTTGGGTGGGTGTTGAACAGGTGCGTGAATTCAAGGGGGTACTGAGATCGTTGAATGGTGATAAGAAATCATAAGATCCAGAAAGATGAGATGGTTGAATGGTGGATTGTTTGGAGGAGGAATGGAGGTAGTTTGGATGGTTGTGAGGACTGGAAAGGCTCAGTGGTTCAGTGGGGTAATTGTGTTGGAAAAGAGAGTGGGTTCATCAACCTCTTTTCATAAACACCCTCACTCCCACACCATCACTCCCACACCATCACTCCCACACCATCACTCCCACACCCTCACTCCCACACCATCACTCCCACACCATCACTCCCACACCATCACTCCCACACCATCACTCCCACACCATCACTCCCACACCCTCACTCCCACACCATCACTCCCACACCATCACTCCCACACCATCACTCCCACACCATCACTCCCACACCATCACTCCCACACCATCACTCCCACACCCTCACTCCCACACCATCACTCCCACACCATCACTCCCACACCATCACTCCCACACCATCACTCCCACACCATCACTCCCACACCATCACTCCCACACCATCACTCCCACACCATCACTCCCACACCATCATTCCCACACCATCACTCCCACACCATCACTTCATCCTCACTCCACACTACCCTCAAACCACCATCAAAACCTCACACCATTCCACTTCCAGCTGATGAGTTGTGCAGGGTCTTTTCCAACCATGAACAACATCAACATGTGCAACGTATGTTAACACCTCTAACTTCCCAAAAAATCCAAAAAAAAATTATTAAAAAAAAACAAAAAATTTTGGAAACCCCCAAAAAACCTCCAAAACCTCGTTCAAATCCCCAAACCCCCTACAACCAAAATCTCTTTGCAAAATCTTTATAATTTTTTCAAAAAACCCTCAACTTTTTTTCCAAAACTAGTAACTCTTCCCCCGAAACCACCCAATCTCCCCACTCCAGGGGGACAGCGGAGGTCCACTGAGTTGTTTGAGCGTCAATGGGGGAGGCAGGTGGGAGTTGTACGGGGTGAGCAGCCTGCACAGCTTCGTGGGCGCCGCAGAGGGTTGTCAAGCCACCATCCACACCAGAGTCGATGCAGCGAAGGATTGGGTGGAAGCTACTATGAAGATGGGTGAATGAAGGGAGAGGGTTGATGGGAAGATGGGTGAAGGATGGGGGAGGGTTGGTGGGAAGATGGGTGAAGGATGGGGGAGGGATGGTGGGAAGATGGGCGATTGAGAGGAAGGAGGATGAGAAAAAGATGTATGAGAATGGGTGGTTGATGGGTGAATGAGGATGGATGAGGTGGTTGCGATGGAACTCGGTGCTGGCAAACATTTAAAAACTCCTTGCCGCAACATTCCGATGGCTTCCAAAACTTCCGCATGGTCGTCTGTGGTGTCACTAATGGCCACTCGCACCACCTTATTTTTTATCTTTGGTTTTTCGAAACATCGATTACAATGAAACTTACGTTAGAGTATCGATTTTTCGTTAAAGTATCGGTTTTGTCGTTAAAGTATCGGTTTTGTCGTTAAAGTATCGGTTTTGTCGTTAAAGTATCGGTTTTGTCGTTAAAATAACGGCTTTTTGTTATAATATCTGTTTTGTCCTTAACACATCGGTTTTTGTTTTATTATATGTTTCTTCGTTGAAAGATCGGTTTGTGCTTTCAGCAATCATTATAACGTCATAGTCACTTCTGATACAATATCATCCATCAATATACAACTCAACACATGCAACAATGCACGATACAAAAAACCATTGGAACACATCAAAACTAAATACAAACCTTCAGAGAACATTACAAGACACTATAAATCAGTACCATACTACACAACACAGTACAATGAAACATAAGACAGTACAATACAACGCAACAAAACACAGTACTCTTCTACACAGTACAACACAACACAGTACAACGCAACAAAACACAGCTCTACTCAACACAGTACAACACAGCACAGGACAATACAACACAACACAAAACAACACACAACAGTACAATACAACACAACACAGTACAACGCAGCACTACAGTACAATACAACACAAAACAACACAACAGAGTGGCCTCGAAACTCTACGGGGTTAATGCCACTATAATAATATTCGTGTTTGTATTGTATTTTATTGTAACACAGTACAATATAACGCAGTACAGTACAATACAACGCACCACAGTACAATACAACGCACCACAGTACAATACAACTCAGTACAATACACCCCAGTACAATACACCCCAGTACAATACACCCCAGTACAATACACCCCAGTACAATACACCCCAGTACAATACACCCCAGTACAATACACCCCAGTACAATACACCCCAGTACAATACACCCCAGCACAATACATTATCATTCAAACCAATCAAAAATATGATCAAAACAGCATTAGGTGCCTTGTGAGGATTCAGTGAGTGATCATCTTTAGTCTGTTGATCAAGAATGACGTCATTCTTGTTGGCGTCCTTATAAATTTCCGTCATTACAACCGGCTAGTGTTTTCAATCAACCAGTTTTGTTGTTGTTATTTTTAATAAATTTTCTTTCGAATGTAATTTTTTCCTTAAAAATATTTTGAATAGAGATTGATGGCATTACAACCGATAATAATAATAAGTATAAATTTTTTTTATATTAGTAGTAGTAGTAGTAGTAGTAGTAGTAGTAGTAGTAGTAGTAGTAGTAGTAATAGTAGTAGTAGTAGTAGTAGTAGTAGTAGTGGTAGCAGTAGTAGTAGTAGTGGTAGTAGTAGTAGTAGTAGTAGTAGTAGTAGTAGTAGTAGTAGTAGTAGTAGTAGTAGTAGTAGTAGTAGTAGTAGTAGTAGTAGTAGTAGTAGTAGAAGTAGTAGTAGTAGTAGTAGTAGTAGTAGTAGAAGTAGTAGTAGTAGTAGTAGTAGTAGTAGTAGTAGTAGTAGTAGTAGTAGTAGTAGTAGTAGTAGTAGTAGTAGTAGTGGTAGTAGTAGTGGAACAACGTGCAAACTTTATTAAGAAATTCCAACAAACCAGTCTAAAAAGTTGAATACGTATCTCAATTCACATTTAATCGTAGCCATGACAACGGTATAAAAGTGAAAAGGATAACAACTGTCCATATATATATATAGATATATAGATATATCATATCAATAACCAATACTTTATATACATACATAGGCATACTTATTAGTACCACACCTTCATACGTTAGTGCAGTTGACCACACGGCCATGACGAACGGAGGCTCAGAGAGCAAGTCTTCACGGGGATGTGAGGAACATGACACTATGGGCTCGAAGAACATGACCTTATGTGAATGCATGACCTTATGTGAATGCATGACCTTATGTGAATGCATGACCCTATATGAATGCATGACCTCATATGAATGCATGACCTTGAATGAATGCATGACCTTGAATGAATGCATGACCTTAAATGAATGCATGACCTTGAATGAATGCATGACCTTAAATGAATGCATGACCTTGAATGAATGCATGACCTTAAATGAATGCATGACCTTATATGGATGCATGACCTATATAAATGCATGACCTATATGAATGCATGACCTTATATGAATGCATGACCTTATATGAATGCATGACCTTATATGGATGCATGACCTTATATGAATGCATGACCTTAAACAAATGCATAACCTTATATGAATGCATGATCTTATGTTAATGCATGACCTATATAAATGCATGACCTTATATTGAGTCGTATGAAACGCATTGATTGAATAACTACATAGCCTCAAATGAGTTTTACTCTCAATATTTTGTATAAAATATACCAGGCCTCATAGTTCATCCACACAGTAAAACTCGCGATATATATATATATATATATATATATATATATATATATATATATATATATATATATATATATATATATATATATATATATATATATATATATATATATATATATATATATATATATTAATGAGATAACTATACACACAGATACATGAGCATGCAAGCGGTAAGAGGTTAAGGGTCACCGCTGCGCGCGCGTTGAATAATAATGACAACAATAAAAATGAAAATAATAATATAAATAAAAATAAACACACGGGTTGATGTGTTGGGCCACAGCGGAGTTGCAAGCACGGGAGATGGAAGGGTTGAAAGCGTGGTAAGTGGACCATTCGGTGAATTCCAGAAAATAAGTAGGTCAAACTTTCATGACGTTTCGTAATTACTTCGAGCCCCAGTTAACTTCTAAATACCGACCTAAACAATAACAATAACAAATAATAATAATTATTATCATTATTATAATTATAATAATAATAATTTTTATTATTATACAAGAATGAAAATTTGTAAGAATGATTATCATGAAAACTACTACTATCACTACCCATAATAATAATAATATAAATATTATTATATTATTATTATTATTATTATTATTATTATTATGAGTAATAAAAAATACAAACAACCAGAGTCAACAAAAGTGACATTGCTTGTTTAAATTTGGAAAACTCCAGAGTTGATAGTTCAAAATTATATTTGTGTAAAAACAAAGACAAACAACGCCTCCAATGGCCGTCGTGAACACAAAACTTAACACTTAATTAGGAGGGAAAAGGCGAAGGAAAATTTGAAATGGGAGAATTTAAAATTTATGAAAAATTAAAATTATAAAAATTATGAAAAATTATAAAAATTATGAATTATTATAAATTATGAAAACTATAAAAAACTATAAATTATAAAAATTCAAAATTGTAATAATTGAAAAATTAAAATAATTAAGAAATAATAAAAAATTACGAGAATGAATGAAGACAAGGTTTAAGAAGCGCACCAAACAGAGCGGGAGAAAGTAAAAATGATTGGTTGCGAATAGAATGTCGAATTAACAAATGACTTTTTGGAGAAGATATCAACACGTTTGCATGGGTGTATGTGTGTGTGTGTGTGTGTATGTATGTTTGTGTGCGTGTGTGTGTGTGTATGTGTGTGTGTGTGTGTGTGTGTGTGTGTGTGTGTGTGTGTGTGTGTGTGTGTGTGTGTGTGTGTGTGTGTGTGTGTGTGTGTGTGTGTGTGTGTGTGTTTGCGCGGTATATGGGTGTAACAAGAGTTCAAGCGACAGGCCCACCAAAGATGCCTGAATCAATCTTTTTCTTATTATTATTATTATGCAATTTTTTCGTGCAAATCTAATTTTAATTACGTAACTTTTGACGTCATTATAGTCCGGTATAAAAAAAACTAGCTATAAATAGAACACGAGGTTTACGAAAAAACTAAGGAGTAAGCGACACACGCTAGGACAACAACGAGTGGGTGCATGTCCGAAGGTTTTGTTGTTATTGACATTATTATTTGAATTACTATTATTAGTGAGATCTTCAACCCCTGTTCCCCTTATCATCATCATCATCCTCATCATCATCATCATCATCACCATCACCATCATCACCATCATCATCATCATCACCATCATCACCATCATCATCATCATCATCATCATCATCATCATCATCATCATCATCACCATCATCACCACCGTCATCGTCGTCATCATCATCGTCATCACCATCATCGTCATCACCATCATCATCATCATCATCATCATCATCATCATCATCATCATCATCATCATCATCATCATCATCATCATCATCACCATCACCACCGTCATCGTCGTCATCATCATCGTCATCACCACCATCATCATCATCAGCATCATCATCATCATCATCATCATCATCATCATCATCATCATCATCATCATCGTCATCACCATCATCATCACCATCACCACCGTCATCGTCGTCATCATCATCGTCATCACCACCATCATCAGCACCATTGATCAGAGTATAATTATTGCTATTACTATTGTTATTGTTGTTAATATCATTGATATTGTTTCAATTGTTGTTGAGAGTATTACTTGAGTACATGAACGAGTGGCCTCGAAACTCTACGGAGTTAATGCCACTACAGTATTTGTATTGTATGTATCGTATTGTATGAATATTACTAAAAAAATGTTTCGATAATACAAAGATATATATACATACATAAATGTATATATTTATATGTCCAGATGTCTGAGAAGATTCACACCACCAACACTACACCAACACTACACCAACACAACACCAACACCACACCAACACAGCACCACACCACACCAACACAGCACCAACACAGCGCCAACACCACACCAACTAAAGCACGGTAACAACAGCGATTACATGCCTCCGTAGCAACAACATAGCAACACTAACAACATAACAACAATAACTCAAACCACATCATCAACAACAACATAGCAACCCTATTAACAAAATCGACAACACCATAGCAACAACAACAGCAACAACAACAGCAACAACAATAGCAACAACAATAGCAACAACAATAGCAACAACAATAGCAACAACAATAGCAACAACAGCAGCAACGACAGCAGAAACAACAATAGCAACAATAACAGCAACAACATAGCAACAACATAGCAACAACATAGCAACAACATAGCAACAACATAGCAACAGCGAATATCTCAATGTCTTGAAGAACACAAGAATTCCAAAGCTTCAGTTCCTTCAGTGACCACTGGCCCACTATGCAGATGCCTTTCCATCCACCTTCACCTCCCTCAACACCATGCCACCCTCTTGCACCATCAAAGGGAAGATTGACCATTTCGCCGTTTCACTATGTCACTATCACATACTATCACGCAGTTTCACATACACACGCTGTAACACTATCACACTATCGTAAAAAACACACCACACCACACCGCACCACAGCACACCACACCACAACACACCACAACACACCACACCACAGCACAGCACAGCACACCACAGCACAGAACAGCACAGAACGGCACAGAACAGCACACCACAGCACACCACACCACAGCACACCACAGCACAGCATACCACAGCACAGCACAGCACACCACAGCACAGAACAGCACAGAACGGCACAGAACAGCACACCACAGCACACCACACCACAGCACACCACAGCACAGCATACCACAGCACAGCATAGCACACCACAGCACAGCACACCACAGCACAGCATAGCACACCACAGCACAGCATAGCACACCACAGCACACCACACTACAGCACAGCACACCACAGCACTACTCCACCAAAGCATTGACCTCCTCGGCCATGGCATAGTACTTGATGGCCAGTCTCCCCTTCAACGCCTTCGTCGCCTCCTCAGCCGCCCTGCTGTACAACTCTCCTGTGGTGGTGAAATAGTGGTGGTGGTAAGGGATGAAGGTTATAGTGAAATAGTGATGGTGGTGAGAGATCGAAAGCATCCACTAACAAAACACACTACCCGCCACACTAGGCACCACACCACACCAAGCACCACATCACCCATTACCCACCCCACCACACCACCCACTTCATCACCCACCAGCATAAGCATAGTCCCTCTCGAGGTCGGTGTCTCCTTGCGAGTAGAGGGAGGCCATGGTTGCGAGGATGGTGTGTGGGGGGGTGTCAATGAGGGGGTCAAACTCACCCACTTCATCCTCACTCTGCATCTCCAACACCCCTTCGTACCACTCCACCGCCTTGCTGGCTGACTTGCTGCAGTGGGTGCAAGGGTGGATGAGGGTTTTTTATTAACTCAACCAACACCCCCTCCCCAACCTCCCATCCAAATACCCATTACCAAACCACCCATTCAATCACCCACCAAACCACCCATTCAATCACCCACCAAACCCGAAACACTCACCCACCCATCACCCACTCACCCACCCATCACCCACTCACCCACCCATCACCCACTCACCCACCCATCACCCACTCACCCACCCATCACCCACTCACCCACCCATCACCCAATTATTCACCTACCCACTAACCAACTCACCACCCACCTATCCACTCACCCACCCATCACCCACTTACCCACTATCTACCACTCACCCACCCACCCACCACCCACCCATCCACCCATCCACCCACCTATTCACCTACCACCCCCCACCCCCCACCACCACCCACCACCCACCAGTCAGTAGAAAGACCCTCCCCAGTCTCATAGGCCTTGGCGAGGTAGATCATGGCTCCTCGATCACCTGCCCCTGCTGCCATCAACAGGTACTCCTCCCCCTTCACTGTCATCTCTGGAGTCCTCTGAGAGGGGGTGGTTTGTGGCGATGGTGTATGAGGGGTGGAAGGTGGTGTGGTGATGAGGTGTGGTGGTGAGATGTGGTGATGAGGTTTGGTGATGAGATGTGGTGGTGGGGTGTGGTGGTGAGGTGTGGTGGTGAGGTGTGGTGGTGGGGTATAGTGGTGAGGTGTAGTGATGAGGTGTAGTGATGAGGTGTGGTGGTGTAGGGTTATGGTTGGTTGATCGCATGATCACATGATTGAATGGTTGGTTGATCATAATTGATTGAATGGTTGATGATGAATGATTGGCAGGTACCTCGACGGAGGCGTTGATGAGAAGTTCACGGGGAAGGTCAAAGTAGATGGAAGCCATCGTCACCATCGCCTCCTTCACGCCCAACTCCGCTGCACATCTGACAGGCGAGGAAGAAAATGAGATCAATAATAATTATTTTTTGAAATAAAAATTTAATCTATTGTAACGAAACCCGAAAAAGTATTACTATTAACGCTATTTCAAAAATATATAAATAAAAAAATATAAAAAAAAAAGAATAGAAATATAAAAAAAATAACAAAAAACCATAAAACTATTAAAAAAATGAATATAAAAAGAATAATAAATGATAAAAATTGAAATAATAATGATGAGAATAAAAATAGAAGCAGTAGCAGTAGCAGCAGTAGTAGCAGCAGTAGCAGCAGCAGTAGCAGTAGCAGCAGTAGTAGAAACAGTAGTAGCAGCAGTAGTAGCAGCAGTAGCAATAGCAGCAGCAGTAGCAGCAGCAGTAGCAGCAGAGTGGCACCTTTCATGGAAGAGGGCTGCAGTAAGGTCTCCCTCCTCCATGCCATCAGCAAAGCGACCCATCTCGTGGTACTTGGCCAACTCATGGTGCACCTGATGGTGTTGGTGATATTGGTACTTATTTTATTTTTATTATTATTATTATTATTATTATTATTATTATTCCCACCAAAGGATCGAACCACCTCCATCAACCAATCACCCATCCCCACCAATCAACTCTCCACACAAGCCACCAACCACCCCTCCACCTGTCCAAGGACGGAATCAGAAAGTCGTCTGGTGGTTTGGAGGTGCCTGCGTTGCAGTTCGTGCTGCAGACAGGCTGGCCGCTGCTTGCTCTTGTTCTCCAGCTGGAACTTCAGGCGGTACTCGTCCTGGTGGTGGTGGTGGAGTTGGTATGGTGCAAATGGTGGTGGTGGTGGTGGTGGAGTTGGTATGGTGCAAATGGTGGTGGTGGTGGTAGAGTTGGCATGGTGCAAATGGTGGTGGTGGTGGTGGTGGTGGTGGTGGTAGAGTTAGTATGGTGCAAATGGTGGTGGTGGTGGTGGTAGAGTTGGTATGGTGCAAATGGTGGTGGTGGTGGTAGAGTTAGTATGGTGCAAACGGTGGTGGTGGTGGTAGAGTTGGTATGGTGCAAATGGTGGTGGTGGTGGTGGTGGTAGTAGAGTTAGTATGGTGCAAATGGTGGTGGTGGTGGTGGTAGAGTTGGTATAGTGGAGTAGAAAGGTGACGATCGATGGAAAGGTTGGAGTTGGTAGAGTTGAGTAGATAGGTTGACGAAAAAGTTGGAAAGAGTGGAAGAATGATGGTGCAGGTGGAGGTGACCGCAAGAGCGGAGTTGCTTTTATGTTTACACGTGTGCATGTTGTTGTACTGCAATGACAACCACCACACACGCAGACACGCAAGCACTAATGAACACACAAACACCCCCACAGCCACCCCCTCTCTTCCCCACCCTACCTCAGCCTGGTTGAGAGACACAGAGTCTTCGGACTCACTGTAGAACCTCTGTCTGGCTCGTCTGGCAGGTCGGAAGGGCGGTGATGACCCTGACTCCCCATGGGCCGCTTCCCTGTTGTTATGGTTACCAGGGGGAGAAGACTGGTGGTGGTGGTGGTTGATGTTGCGAGGGTGGCTCTTGTTGAACTGGTGATACACGTGACCACCACCGCCACCACCACCACCGCCGCCACCGCCACAGCCTGGGTACACGATGGACGGAGAAGCGTCCTCAACGTAACCATCATCCTCGCTCTCACTGGTGCATGACGAGCGACGGTTGGCGTCAAGGAATGTCATCAGATCATCAGGCTCCATCGGTGACGTTGCTATGCACGCCTCTGAACCCTTGCTCGCCTTGACAACCGTCGCCATGGCTGCTGACTTCTGATGGAGTGGTGGAGATGGGATGGTTGTTATTCTCCATCCATTCTACAAGTAACCAACAAAGCTACTTAGCCGCCTATTCACCAACAAGCAGCCAAACCCCTCCTTCAACCCATCAACCTTTTCATCCACTTACAACCCACAAGCTACCTCCCCTCCCCCCACCCATTCAACAAACTCCCCGCTCACTCACCCAACCATTCACTCATTCCCTCCCCCATTCACTCAATCACCCGCTTATCTACTCATCCACTCACCCGTCTACTCATCAACCTACTCACTCATCAACCTACCTACTCACCCACTCATCAACCCACCCACTCACTCACTCATCAACCCACTCACTCATCCACTCATCAACCCACCCACTCATCCATCAAACCCCACCTTGGAGGCTTTGCAGTTGACGATGTCATTGACTTCGTTGGCAGCGAGGTCAAAGGGGGAGAGGCCAAGGGAGGCACAGATGGGGTTGCAGTGGTGGGAGTGGAAGAAGAGAGCCATGCCCTTGCAGCCCAGGTTGCCTTCCCCAAAGATGTCCTCGGTGGAGTGGATCTGTGGATCCGTCCACAAGTCACCCACCCCCTGAATGTCCACCACAATCAACTGGTGCCCCGAACGCTCAAACGTGAAGTGGCTGAAAGCCTGTGGTGTGGAGTGTGGTGGTGATGGTGGGAGCAGGGGGGTGATGGTGTGGAGTGGAGGGGGTGATGGTGTGGAGTGGAGGGGGTGATAGTGTGGGAGTGGGGGGGTGATGGTATGGAGTGGGGGGGGGAGGGTGATGGTGTGGAGTGGGGGGGGGGGGGTGATGGTGTGGAGTGGAGGGGGTGATAGTGTGGGAGTGGGGGGTGATGGTATGGAGTGGGGGGGGGGGGAGTGATGGTATGGAGTGGGGGGGGGGGGGGTGATGGTGTGGAGTGGGGGGGAGGGGGGTGATGGTGTGGAGTGGAGGGGGTGATGGTGTGGAGTGATAGTATGTGGAGGAATGTGAAAATGGCGGTGAGATGAGCGGATATTGGAGATTAAATGGGTGTGTAGCCAACCCACACATGCTCCCAGCCATTCACCCATCTACCCACTTACCCACTTACCCACTTACCTACCTACCCATTCATCCTCCCACTCACCCACCCACTCACTCACTCACTCACTCACTCACTCACTCACTCATTCACTCACTCACTCACTCACTCACTCACCCACTCAGTCACCCACCCACTCACCCATCCACCCACCCACCCATCCATCTACCCACCCATTCTTCAACCCACCTGAGGGGTGAGTCTGAGTGACTCTTCCACGAAGCCTGAGTTGGAATTGTACTTGGTGTAGTCACCCTCGATGAAATGTTCCAGGTGGTACAATCGAGGCTTGTCCGACGATCGATCAGTGAACTCCAACACACACATCTGCACTATGTCCACCTGGTGTGGTGGAGTTGCAACGTGGAACGGTTTGGTGGTGGTAGTTCCTTTTTTTCTCTTTTGCCCCTTTCAGCATCTCAAACTCCCCCATCATCCTCAACTCCACCCTCCATCCCTCTTCCCCAACCTCCCCCCCCCCTAAACCTTCTTAGGGGGGTTGTGTCGACTGAACTCCTCTCCCCACAACTTAGCATTCATCTGCAACATGACGTCACTGAAGTACACGTCCCTGAGGGTGGGTGGGTGGATGGATAGATGGGTGGGTGGATGGATAGATAGGTGGGTGGATGGATAGACGGGTGGGTGGATAGATAGATGGGTGGGTGGATTGATAGATGGATGGGTGAATGGATAGATAGGTGGATGGATAGATGGGTGGGTGGATGGATGAATAGATGGGTGGGTGGATGGATAGATGGATGGATGGATAGGTGGGTGGGTGGGTGGATGGGAAGGTAGAGAATGGATGAATGGATGAGTGATGTGGGTGAACAGGTAATGTAGGTGGTGAATGAATGGATGGATAGATGGAAGATTAATGGGTGAATAAGTAGATGGATGAAAAAATGGATAAACACTACCACCACCACCCCCACCACAGACCTAGTCACGTGTTGAGCCAGGTATTGCTTAGCGACGTAGTTGTGTGCGTGTTTCCAATCACGGTGTTTGCCAGCAAACGTGGGAAGCTTCTTGCTGTGGACGTGTTAGAGAGGAAAGTTTAATGACGGTGGCGATGATGATATTGATTATAAAAACAATAACAATAACAATAATAAGCAAAACAATGAAGAAACTTATTTTTAGTATGAGAAAAAAAATAAATAAATAAAAATAATAAAAACAATGAATGTATGACAACTCACATGCGGAAGCAACTTCGCATAGCACCCTGGTCAAATGGCTGGAATAAAAAAAATAAACATAATAATAATAATAATAATAATAATAATGATAATAATAATAATAATAATAATAATAATAATAATAATAATAATAATAATAATAATAATAGATAAAAAAAGTAATACTAAAAAAGCCATAGATTGAAGCGATACCATTAGTGGTACCAAATAATAGGATGGAAAAGTAAATGATACAAGTGTAACAAGCTAATATACAAATTAAAACATACACAGGTGTATATAGCATAAAAAAAATAATAAAAATAAGCACGAAAAATAATAAATAACAAACAGAATAATAATAATAATAATAATAATAATAATATTGATAATAATAATAATAATAATAATAATAATGAAGATAAGTAATGAATAAAACGCAGAATAAAATAAATAATAATAAATATGAATGAGAGCAGCAACGGGAGTGCAAAGTCTTCAGCGGGACTTGAAGCTGTGCTGGCGTGTTGGCGTGTTGCGCATGCAGCTGTTGATGATGATGATGATGATAATTATGAAAATAATAATATTAATCATAATAATGAAAATAATAATAATAATGATGATGATGAAGATGAAGAAGCTAGTGATGACTTATTGTCATTATGATATACTAGTGACGCTGATGAAATTTGTATTATTACTCTCAATAGTGCTTTTATTTTTATTACCTCTCTGTTATTACTACAACTATTGATCTTTTATTATTATTATTATTATTATTATTATTAGTAGTAGTAGTAGTAGTAGTAGTAGTAGTAGTAGCAGTAGTAGTAGTATCATTATTATTATTATTATTGTTATTATAGAATTTAAAAATAGCAAAGTTGAAATGTAATGAAGACATGGTATGAGAGCACCAAAGCAGCATCGGACGCGGTTGCCTCGGAGCATTCACGACAACAACATTGATTAATGAATCAATGCTCATTAATCGACTTAGTCATCTCAAACCAATCCTCCTCCTCCTTCTCTTCTTCACCATCACCCTCATCCCCCTCCTCTTCTTCCACACCATCACCACCATCATCATCTACCTCCTCTTCTTCACCATCACCATCACCATCACCATCATCATCATCATCACCATCATCATCATCATCATCATCATCATCATCATCATCATCATCATCATCATCGTCATCATCATCCTCTTTTTCCTCACCATCACCATCATCATCCTCATACTCTTCCTCATGGGCATCATCTGTTCAGTCATTATCACCATCCTCTTCCTCTTCCCCCCTTTTCTCCTCTTTCCCCTTTTCCCCTCCTCCCCTCCTTCTCCTCTTCCTCATCGTCACAACAGTCGTTACTCATTAAAAGTGTGATGTACTCAAAAGGACAGCTAGAGATGAGTCATCAGGGTGAGTCATTGCAAAATCGAATTTTTAATAATATTCTGGTCGTAAGGTATCGAATATTCTTAATGTTTTCGTCGTATTTTTATTAAATTTTCAGAAACACTAAGGGTTCATCACCATAACAACCATCAACACCACAGCCCCTCCAACCCTTATGATCCCACCTCCTCCCTTCGTCCAACACATTAACCATTCACTATAACCATCAATAATATCATTTAAACCACCACTACAACTACTACCACCATCATTATCACTAAATCTGTTCTACCACCCTCACCATCATCTTCACCATTACAATTAAATCCCAACCATCATCACCATCATCATCATCATCATCATCACCATCACCATCATCATCACCATCATCACCACCATCACCACCATCACCACCATTATCACCATCACCACCATCACCCCCATTATCACCATCATCAACATCACCACCATCATCACAATCACCACCACCATCATCATCATCATCATTATCACCACCACCACAACAATCTTCACCACCAACCTTGTCCTCCATTTTGACTTCCACCCGATCGGTGATCCACTCCTTGCGCAGAGCATGGAAGCGGTGTCGGACGGCAAACTCACTGGGATGGTCCTCAATGTGAAACTTCTCCCATGGGTCCTGGCGGGTTGGTTGGATGGATGAATAATAATAATAAATCTTATCTGCAAAATTTGCCAAAAACGATGGGAAATGAATAAGGAGAAAAAGAAGGGAGGATGGAGGATGAATGAAGGGTGGAAGGATGGAGGATGAATGAAGGATGGAGGGATGGAGGATGAATGAAGGGTGTAGGATGAAGGATGAATGAAGGATGGAAAGATGGAGGCTGAATGAAGGGTGGAAGGATGGAGGATGGATGAAGGGTGGAAGGATGGAGGATGAATGAAGGGTGGAAGGATGGAGGATGAATGAAGGGTGGAAGGATGATGAATGAAGGGTGGAAGGATGGAGGATGAATGAGGACCTTGAGACTCTTGATCATGTGGAAGGCTCTTTTCCAGGCATCCTTCGGAGACTGGCGCATCACTGCATGTGGCTGTGTGGTGGCGTTGTTGGTTGGTGGTGTGGCTGTGTGGTGGCGTTGCTGACTGGAAGTGTGGCTTTGTGGCAGCGTTGTTGGTGTTACTGGTTGTGTGGTGGTGTCATCAGTGACTATGCGGTGTGGTGATTTGTTGGTGTACACTTTTTGGTATTTGTCACTGGTGGTGGTTTTATTTGTAGTGTAATGATTTTATGGAGTTGGATGGTGGTTACCAATGGTGAAAGCGGGTGTTGTGATGGCAAGTGGTATAGTTGTCGACAATGGTGATAATTCAACAGTCGCAAATAACAACCACTTCACCATAAAAATATGTTTTTTTAACAATAAATAATAATTCAACAGAGGTCTTAACACTTACACTGACAGGAACCATCGTGGGCTTGGGGTCTCTATACATGAAGTTATTATTGGATGAGTCCTTAATAGCATTTTTGAAACTAATAATATTATTATTTTTTTTAATGTTGTTATTTTTATTATCATTGTTGCTAATTGTGGTGTCCATCATGCCATTGGTGGAGCCAAGGTCACTGCCACCATTATCATCACACCCATCTTCACCCTCCTCTTCATCAATGGTTGGGATGGAAGGAATGAATGAGCACGAGATGGAAGGTACCATGTCGTATTCATCATCCGCATCATCACCACCATTGCTGAAGCCACTGTCATTCGAGTTACCATTAACTATTTGATTACATAAGCTGGTGTTAGAATTTTCTTTATTGATATTGCTATTATTATCTAATTTATCATTATCCTTTTCATTTCCTCCAGCTTCATCATCAATGGTGGAAGAATCCATGAAAGAAATGCTTTTGGCTTCTCCTTTGGAGGCGTCAGTCTTCAAACATTTCTTCAGAGCCTTTCTAGAATCTTCATCATCATCTTCTTCATCCTCCTCCTCCTCCCCATCAAAATCAACCAGAGACACTATCATCATATCTTCATCATCACTCAACTCCCCAGAACTCCCTAGACTTAACATCTGCGTTGAGTTTGGTGTAATTTGACTTTTTTAAATAAGTTAGACTTCGACTAGAATCAAAAAGAAAAAATGATTTCTAATGACATGAGCTTTTAATTGAAATTAAAGATAAAATTACTTTATAAAATCTTCTATTTGCAAATAAAACATGAATTTTTTCATTTCAAAGAGCCGCAACTTGAAATAAGATAAACAAGAGAATATATAGAAAAAGAATTTAGAATTTCAAAATATATAAAAGTTCAAATTAGTGCACGAAAATCCTATTACGCATTTGTTCGCTGTCGCCCATTGACCACGTCGGCACCAGCTCACCTCGGATGCAAGTAAAATAGAGTCTTCCAAAGCTTCTTAGACCTTCTTTAGGCAATTTGCTCTTGAAATAACGACGATCCTTTCCAAATGCAAGATTCGCAAAATAATGACATTCGATAAAACAGGATGGAAATTTTTCCTCCAAAATTCTGCATTCTATGACGTGAAATAATATTCGCAACACGAAATTTCGACCTAATTTTTGAATTAGACCGAATTTCTCCTGAAAAGCTGGCTCAAAACTTTCTGGAAACTAGCGACCAGACAGAAACGCAGTACTGGCGAAAACGTTTTAAGTTGGAGTAAACAGTATGGGCAGCCAATCAAATCTTCCTCACGTTTACTTGTAGTCAGCTAAGAAATACTAGTTCAATTTTTTTTATCTTTTAATTATTCCATATATTTTTTTTTATTTTTGAAAATATTTTTTAGGTTATAGGGTTTTAAAATAAAAAGCTTATTGCTGACGATTCCAAAGTGGGTTATAGAGCACATATATGGGCCACGTACAATCATACCAAACATTTAAATGTAATTTATATAAAACCAAAAGAATAACAAAAAAAATTCTAGATAAATAAAGTTAATTTTGGATGTGTGCTTCTGACTTTTTACACTTCAAAAAAGAAAATTTCTAACCTTCCAACCCGTCAAAGGGTCCAGACCGAATTAGGAATTGTTCTAGAAGATTGATAAACAGTTTTATCCGATAACAATAACACAAAAACAATGCTAATAAATAATACATAAAAATGCAAAAAAATAATCATTAGTATTGATTTTTGGTTTTACAGTGTAATAGTATAATCGATTTTTTCTATCCTCAACTTAAGTGAGCATTTGATCAAAAAAACATATCGAGTGATTTATTAGAGAAGTCAGCAGATATCTGAATAAGGTGCAAAATGAACAAGCTTCTAAAAGTTAAACACTAAAAAACATTTTTTTAAAATTTTGCATAAATTATCTTCTTTTCATCTTTTTTTGCTTTTTATGAGTAAAGTCTTTTTATTTTTATCTAGTTATTTTTCATGACAACTTGCAGAATAAGATTCGGCATGCTTTCTTTTTTTCAAACCAATAGAATTCAATAACGGATAAAATAGAATTAATGCATCGAAGAAACTGAAAAAATAACTTTTATGGCTGCTAACATTCAGTTTTCGTGAATGTTAATTTTTTCTCTGGTTCGATTGTTCGCTATGTTCTGTACCATTTTCAGCGTATGTCTGGACTTGATCTAATAAAGACTATGAAAAAAGAAAAAGAATGAAAAAGAGAGGCGATCAACATTGCAAAATATTAATGGAGGATCATTGATAATACAAAATTAAATTTAATAACACAATGAAACATCATGAAAATGAAATAAATTCGATATACCTATGGATTCATTATGAGTATTTTGAAAAAGAATATAATAGATTTTATAAAATAAAAATTTTGAATAATTTTTTGGAAATAAACAATATATATGTAAGAAAGCAAACTTGTAGATCAGACGAATATACTATATATGAACGGAACAATGAATAATGCTGGAAAATTTACATTAAAAAACATTAATAAGGTAAAAAAAAAAGAAAATATGCTTAAAATTAAACAGAATAACCATAGAAATAAAAATTAGCATAGCTAAATGAAAAATAACATTTCAAAGTTAAAAGTAAAATTATTAAATTTAAAAAAAATTATTAAATAAAAATAAGATTAAAAAATATAAAAAAATGAAAAATGTACACGAAAAACCATATAAAAAGCGGAGTAAGAAAATAGGTATAGTGAAAAAATTGAAGATAAATAATATATATATGGAATTATATATAAAATAATGGGAATTATAAAAAATATAAATAATAAATAAAGAATATGAAATAATGAAAAAATTAGGTAAAAAACAAAAATATGAAATAAAACAAACAAATAAGAAAAAAAAACAAATAAGAGAATAATATAAGAACAATAAAAACAAATAAAAAAACAATAGAAACAAATAAAAGAATAAAAAAAAAACAAAAGAATAATACAAACAAATTGAGTGTATACGAGGCAATAAAGAAGATGAAAACAAGGAGTAGTGGAGGTGGAAATGAGTGGTAGCAGAGAATGAATAGAAACCACAATAATAATAACAAAAATAATAATAAAAATAATAATAATGATTATCATTATTCATAAATCGGATTTGTTAAGCGCCAAGACAAACAACTGGAGCGCACAGAGTCGAAGCGTTAGTGAAGATGGTACCAGGTTGGAGTTGAGACCACGTGAAAAAGTGGAAATTTAGCGTAAAATTAATTTGCCATTATTTGGCGTAAAATATAACTTACAAAATAGCAAAATGAGAGTACTTTTTATTGTATTTTAGCTTAATTTATATCGAGGTTGATTGCAAAATGTTGTGCTCGTGAGGAGAGGTGTAAATGTGTCATAGGACTTCAAATTCTCCAGTAAGGTGACATTTTTTACTATATTTCGGCTCAATTGGGTGCAAATGTGACAATTTCGGCCTAAATGTACAGGGACGATCGAAAAGGCGCGTAAGAGAGAGACCTAGGTTGAATAGGAACAAAGGTTATATCGAACTGTGGAATCGAATGATATGAAATCGAAATATTTAAAATCGAATTATTTAAAATCGAATTATGAAATATCGATGCAAGGATATCGACTTGAAATATAGCAGGTGAACAGAAATGTGGCGAACTGTGTAAACAAAACCTAGAGAAAGTTTGCCTGAAGAGGAGGAGGAAGAAGAAAAAAGAAAAGATGAAACAAATTTGAAACAAACACAACACTAGATCTCAAACCAATACACTGCATTAAAAGCGAATATGCAACCAATTCAAATGATGAGTCATATGAGACATGAAATGTAAAAAAACCTTCCAACAATTCTGTACAAACTCTCCTACCAATTCAAATTGGAGACTCAAGAAAAAGTTATCCGCTATAAGATTTAAGAACAGGGCGTACGCTGAAGTGTACACACATAAGCACACATACGCGCATACGCGTGGTATAATACCGGGAAAATGTATGAGGGTATTCACAGTTCGATTCTATTTGACTGACTACCACCACTCTCCTGGTTGATGAAGGAGATATTGATGATGCTAATTTTATTATTATTATTATTATTATTATTATTATTATTATTATTATTATTATTATTATTATTATTATTATTATTATTATTATTATCCTAATAATACCACTACTATTATTATAAATATTGATAATAAAAATGATATTATTATTATTTTATTATTATAATTATTATCGTTGTCGTGATTGCTACCTGTCTGAGTTGATTTTCGACGAAGTCAATGACCGAGTTGGCGCTCTGTCCGTCAATTTCTGAGCCCCTGTACGTCTGATGGTGGTGATGGTGGTGATGATGATGATGATGATGATGATGATGATGATGATGATGATGATGATGATGATGATGATGATGATGATGGTGGGGATGATGATGATGATGATGATGATGATGATGATGATGATGATGATGATGATGATGGTGATGATGAAGGGGATGATGATGATGATGGTGATGATGATGATGATGATGATGATTATGATGATGATGATGATGATGATGATGATGATGATGACGAGTATGATGAAAATATCTTAATCTTATCTGACTTATTAATAAAGCGCATGGTGGAAGAATATATAACTTATAATCAAACTCTATAAAATCTCAATGCAGTCTATGTAGCGCTTAATTGTAGGGCCACCACCTGGGAGTTGGAAGGGAAGTAGAGGACGGTGGGGTAGCCTCTGATACCCACTTGTTGGCATAGTGACTGGTGATCGTCACAGTTCACCTGGTGGGTGGTGGAGCTGGGTGGGTGGTGGAGTTGGGTGGGTGGTGGAGTTGGGTGGGTGGTGGAGTTTGGTGGGTGGTGGAGTTGGATGGGTGGTGGAGTTGGGTGGGTGGTGGAGGAGGGCGGGTGGTGGAGAAGGGTGGGTGGTGGAGTTGGGTGGGTGGTGGAGATGGGTGGGTGGTGGAGTTGGGTGGGTGGTGGAGTTGGGTGGGTGGTGGAGAAGGGTGGGTGGTGGAGAAGGGTGGGTGGTGGAGATGGGTGGGTGGTGGAGATGGGTGGGTGGTGGAGATGGGTGGGTGGTGGAGTTGGGTGGGTGGTGGAGTTGGGTGGGTGGTGGAGATGGGTGGGTGGTGGAGTTGGGTGGGTGGTGGAGTTGGGTGGGTGGTGGAGATGGGTGGGTGGTGGAGTTGGGTGGGTGGTGGAGAAGGGTGGGTGGTGAAGAAGGGTGGGTGGTGGAGATGGGTGGGTGGTGGAAACAGGTAGATAGACGATAAGTGTGGGTGAAAACGGGGATGAAAATTGTTGAAAAGGTAGAGTGAATTTCAAAAAAGATTTTATTTTTTATTTTTATTTAGAAAAATATTTTAAATTCTGAAAAAGGTTAGAAAGGTTGCGCTCCTCACCTTTCCCGCTCTCACTCTTCCCTTCAAGCGCTGCAAACGTTTCAATTTGAAATTACTTTCAAACAGCTACAAGACAACAAATACACCACATCACACCACACCACACCACACCACATCAAACCTCCCCACCACACCACACCACACCACACCACACCACACCACACCACACCACACCACACCACACCACACCACACCACACCACACCACACCACACCACACCACACCACACCACACTACATCACACCACACTACAACACCCCACGCCACACCACATCACACCCCCCCCCCCCCTCCACACCACACCACACCACTCCACATCACTCCACACCACACCACACCACACCACACCACACCACACTACTCCACACCACACAACACCACACCACACCACACCACACCACAGCACATCACACCACACCACACCACGCTACACACACACATATACACACACACACATATACACACACACACATACACACACACAAACGCGCGCACACGCACCAAACGACTCACCACAGCAACTTCTTCAAACTCAGGCGCAAAGACCTGACAGTGACCACACCAGGGCGCATAAAAGTCTATGACCCAAGGCTTGGAAGAGCCCATCACCTGATGGTGGTGGCAATGGTGGAGATGAACCACCCACTGAACCACCTAAACCTCTTTTTCCCGCCCAATAAACCACCGCCCAGACACTGAATCATCCTCCAACAAAGCCCAATCAACCCCAAAAAACACCTGACCAACCAACCCCAACAAGTATAATCCCCCCTTCCCAGAACACCTTGTTCCTGAAAAGACTGAGGTCGATGACATAAGCCTTGGAGGGCAGGAGTGAGTAGGCCCAAGTCCTCAACGAGGGAGCGTCCCTGCGCCAGCCACTGTAGCCTCTGTGTGTGTGTGTGTGTGTGTGTGTATGTGTGCGTGTGTGTGTGTGTGTGTGTGTGTGTGTGTGTGTGTGTGTGTGTGTGTGTGTGTGTGTGTGTGTGTGTGTGTGTGTGTGTGTGTGTGTTGGTGTGTGTTGGTGTGTGTGTGGGTGTGTGAGTGTGCGTGAAGAAGGTGGCACCGACGTGTAAGAGTCCTTGGTGTAGAAGCGAATGGTGGGGTAAGAGTTGACGGAGGCTCCTCTGCACGCCTGCAAGTGCTGCTGGCAGTCCATCTGGGCCACTCTGATGCTCCTGTGGTCCTTGAAAAGCTGCGGCGTGGTGGTATGCGGTGGTGTGTGGTGGTGATACGTGGCGGTGGTATGCGGTGGTGTGTGGTGGTGATATGTGGCGGTGGTATGTGGTGGTGATACGTGGCGGTGGTATGCGGTGGTGTGTGGTGGTGATATGTGGCGGTGGTATGTGGCGGTGTGTGGTGATTTGGGGGCGTATGATGTCAACTCAATCAACCAACCATATCAAACCACAAAAACTACTCCAACCAATCATATCAAACCTTGGCTAGTTTCCTCCACTCGGGAGCCAATTGCTGGCAAGGACCACACCAAGGAGCAAAAAAGTCGACCAACCAAAATTCATCCGGGCCTCTTTCTTCAACCAATGAGGTGAAAGAGTGAGCATCCAATGAGATTACAGGAGGATTTAAGACATCCTGATTGGTTGTTCGAACTTGAATAATTAATGATTACCAAAGTGAGTGATGGATTCGTGTGATACCTAATAATAATTATAATAGAAACTATAATTATCATCATCATCATCATCATCATCATCATCATCACCATCATCATCATCATCATCATCATCATCATCATCATCATCAGCATCATCATCATCATCATCATCATCACCAACCTCAATAAAGTTGATGATTTCTTGGGAGGAGTGGTGGCCATGGTAATTGTGAGGTTTTGATTGGTTGAAGAAGATAGTGGTGGGATATGATTGGATGCTGTACTGTCAATGAAAAAAAAAAGATAATTTTGATGGATGGACGAATTAATTATTAAAGGACGTAAGTGGTTGAGAGATTAACTGATGATAAAAATTAAAAAAGGAATAATTAACAAAAAATGCTCCTTTACAAGCCATCACACCACACCACACCACACCACACCACACCACACCACACCACATCACACCACACCACACCACACCACACCACATCACATCACACCACACCACACCACACCACACCACACCACACCACACCACATCACACCACACCACACCACACCACACCACACCACACCACACCACACCACACCACACCACACCACACCCCACCACACCACACCACACCACACCACACAACGCCACACCACACCTTGTTGCAGAGTTGTTGTTGGGTGGTGCAGTCGACGGTGCCGAACCTCACTCGAGCCCTCATTCCCTTGGATGCCTTGCGGAACTCAGGTAACAAACGCATGCATGGTGGACACCACTATATGGGGGAAATGGGTAAATGGGTGGATGAGTGGAAGGGGTGGGTGGGTGAGTGGGAGAAGTGGGTGGGTGAGTGGGAGAAGTGGGTGGGTGAGTGAGAGAGGTGGGTGGGTGAAAGGGAGAGGTGGGTGGATGGGTGGGAGAGGTGGGTGGGTGAAAGGGAGAGGTGGGTGGATGGGTGAGAAAGGTGGGTTGAAGGAGTAGATGGGCATGCAAGAAGGGGGTAAATGGGTGGATGGGTAAGATGGGTGGGTGAACTGGTAGAGGAGTAGAAAAGTGTGTGGGTGAAAAGGAAAGGTGATATGTAAAATGGATGGAAAGTTGATGGATAGTCGAAATGGGGTTAGTGAACTGGGTGAAAAAAAGGGGTAGATGGATGGATAGATGGATGGAGAGATGTATGGATAGATGGATGGATAGAAAGATGGATGTGTAGAGAGATGGATAGATAGATGGATGGATAGATGGATGAATAGATGGATAGATAGATTGATAGATAAATGGATGAATAGATGGATAGATAGAAGGATAGATAGAAGGATGGATAGATGATCGAGCGATAAAAGACACCAACGGGAGCAAAAAAGTCAATGATCCAGGGGTGGGAGAACTCGCTGAGGGTGGGGAAGTTGGAGGGGTGGAGGGAGGTGGAGGCGGATGATAAGGATTCTTTGCTGAAGGCTGCTATGTCATGAGCTGTTTGTCTTCCTGGAGTGGTGGTGGAATTGTGGTGGAAGATGGTGTGATGGGGGAAGGATGAAATGGTGGTGGAAATGTGGTGGAAGATGGTGTGATGGGGGAAGGATGAAATGGTGGTGGAAATGTGGTGGAAGATGGTGTGATGGGGGAAGGATGAAATGGTGGTGGAAATGTGGTGGAAGATGGTGTGATGGGGGAAGGATGAAATGGTGGTGGAATTGTGGTGGAAGATGGTGTGATGGGGGAAGGATGAAATGGTGGTGGAATTGTGGTGGAAGATGGTGTGATGGGGGAAGGATGAAATGGTGGTGGAAATGTGGTGGAAGATGGAGTGGTGTTTATAAAAAATCTCACCATCACTCATTCATTTATTTATTTATGGAACCATTTATTCATCCATCTTTCACTCATCTTTCAGTCATATTCCAGCCCACCTAACCCCCCTCCCCCCCCCCCCTTTAACCCCCCAACCATTAGCCTTTCACCCATCCACCCAGCCATCCAACCAACCAACCCACCCACCCACTCACCCAACCACCCACTCACCCACTTAACCAACCAACCAACCAACCACCTACCCACCCAACCAACCACCCACCCAACCAATCACTCACCCACCTACCCACCCACTCACCCACCCAACCAACCACTCAGCCACCCACCAACTCACCAAACCCCCCCCTCACTCACCCACCCAACCACACACCCATCCAACCCACCCACCATAATGATACTCATGGTCTCCTCCCCCCTTGAAAAGCACCACAGCAGGCAGCTTGTGGATGTGCCACTCCTCTCGACACCTGCCCCCCACACCCCTGCAGTCCACCCGACCCACCTTATTACGTATTCATGCTACTATAAATAACTCTTTTCACTTTCACAATAGTCATTTTTACATTTTCTATAAATAACTCATGTTTTCACAATAGTTATTTTTATATTTTCTATAAATAACTCGCTATACATTCTCACTATGGTAATTTCGTATTTATTATAATTGACCCAATAAATATTTATTAATAGTGAATATTCACCATTTTATATTTCATTATTGACATCATTTTTTTTCATTCTAATATTTAAAATTTTTCTACCACTCCATGGTACTGAATACAAAATTAGGCTCCACCCACCTTGGCTGTGTGGACCAATGAGGGAAGCTTCCTGAGATCGAGGTCCTTGAATGGTCCGTCCACAAAGTGAATCAGCCATGGCTCAGAGGAAGATATGGCGTCCTGTGGTGTGGGTGGATGGATGATGGATGAAATTCTACCCCTTCTATATACCCCATAGCTTTCACCCATCTCCCCTCCATCCCCACCCACCCATCTACCCCCCTTTAAACACCCTATCCACACCCATCCTCGTTCACCAGCCCAATCTCACACCCCATCTTCACCCCCCACTCTCCCCCCCCCCCCCATTCTTCCCCACTCCACACCCATCCACCTGCATCTCTTGCGCATCCAGCAGAGGAATATCGGGAAGTTCTTCAAGAACCTTCTGAGTCACCTCCCTGGCATCGTAACTCACTATCTCCTAGAGGGGGAGGGTGGAGTGAGAGAAAGGAGGGGGAGGGTGGAGTGAGAGAAAGGAGGGGGAGGGTGGAGTGAGAGAAAGGAGGGGGAGGGTGGAGTGAGAGAAAGGAGGGGGAGGGCGGAGTGAGAGAAAGGAGGGGGAGGGTGGAGTGAGAGAAAG
>OX387259.1:3482799-3492799 GCA_947562095.1 Branchellion lobata
ATTTTTTCTTCGATCGGATTTTAAATCACTTATGGGGTGAGAGTGCTGGAGCGGTTGGATTTAAAATGATAACTAAACGACACGTAAAGTTTAAAATAGGGATGAAAAATATGGAAAATCACTTTGAACATTTAAAAAAAGTATTCAAATCAACTATATAAATTATTACTCAATTTTCTTATACATTTCTGCAAAGTTGAAACTTAAACAATTTTAAATAGTAATATGTTTGAGTATAGAAGTTATTTTTCAAAAAACTAATTGTTATTGTTAAGTAAAAAAACAATATCATCCAATTATCAATTTTTATAATATTATCTTATTTTTTGTTCAAATAGTTTGGTCAAAATTCACTTTTGGAATTTTAATAGTTATTTGCTTTAATAATGCCCTTGTTTCCAGCGTATCCAGGTAAATTAATTCTTCCAATTAGTAAAAACTAATTTTTTTCATAAATAATCAAAATTAATTTTTTATCAAAGGTACGAAAAAACATGAAGAAAAAAAGGAAAGTCAAGTGTGGAGTGTAACGAAAGAAAAGATAAAACTAAATGATGAAGATGATATTTTTGAAAAAAAGGATGAAATCAAAAATAATATCTCTGATTTTGAAGTCTCAGCTCGAGGTACGAAAAGAAAAAAAGACGAAGATGATGTTGGTAAAGAAAAGAAAAGAAAAAACAAGAAAGATGAGGCAAAAAATAAAAAAACAAAAGAAATACACTCGATTGCTCATAAAGATGGCGATCAAATAAAAATTGAACATGACAGAAAAAAAAAAGAAAAAAAATTGAAAAAGAAAAAGAGACGCATTTCTCGTTCTGTGAGTCCCAAAGACTCGAGAGACAAGCATAAAAAATCGAAAAAAAAGGACAACTCTATCAAGCCACACACGTCTTCCACACCAGCCTCATCTTCCACTTCAGCCTCATCATCTACACCAGTTCCACCTCCTTTCACCATCAACACCACTCCGGACTATGGCAATTTGCAGTTTGAAAGCTTTTACAAGCCTCCTCTCTATCGATGTCGTTTCAAGGACTTTGATGAGTCATCTTGCCTTGTCAATGCACCCCGCTACTTTGCTGCCCATATCTCCAGACCCGACTATGGCAATAATAATAATAATAATAATAATAATAATAATAATAATAATAATAATAATATTAGTAATAAGAATAACAACAATATTATTAACAATAGTGGTAGTAGTGAATTTGACTTCATTCCAATAAGTATGAAAAATGAAGCTGCTGATAAGATTAAGAAGGAAGAAAGTGATGATGATAAAATCATTTATGAGTATAATTATTTTCGAAATAATAATAATAATTATGACGAAGATGATGACGAAGATGATGAAAAAAAGAATGAAAAAGTTATTTTCATCTCTGGCATTCCTCTTCCCTCTACCATCAACCCACTCCAAACCTCTGCAAGCAACCTTCCCAACACAACATCAACAACAATACAAACAACAACATCAACAACAACATCAACAATGACAACAACGATGTCAATACAATCTTCAACAACAGGGTTGATACAAACTCCAACAAAGAGTACTACCATCAAAACTGAAAAGGATGCTGGTACTAACAAAACCACCAGTGATACAAACATCAAGACAAGTACAAACATCACCAACAACAACAATCTCAACAACAAAGATACAAAAAGCGTTAGCAACAAAGATACAAAAGACAGCAACATCAACATTCCAGAGGTGTATGCAAGCTACTCGGAGAGACTCTCCAGAAACAAGTATGACCTGCCTCTGTGGATTGACTTCATCCACTTCCAGGTTGTTACTGTTGACATTGTTGTTGATGTTGTTGTTGTTGTTGTTGTTGTTGCTGTTGTTGTTGCTGTTGTTGCTGTTGTTGCTGTTGTTGTTGTTGTTGTTGTTGTTGTTGTTGTTGTTGTTGTTGTTGTTGTTGTTGTTGTTGTTTTCGTCGTTGATGTCAACATATTTGTTGTTGCTGTTGCTGTTGACATTGTTGTCATTGTTGTTGTTTTTGGTGTCACTAGTTCATCACTCTCAATAAAATTGTTATTATCAACCTATTTGAAGTTTTTTTCAATTATAATAATAATTTTTATTACAAATAATAAATCTTAATAATCAAAATAATTGAAAAATAGTCATAATATTAATAATCAGCACATCTCTACATTCTTCCCCTTTTTTTCTACAGAAGCAGAAATTAGAGCATGACACAAAAGGTCAAAAGAGGTCGAAAAATTGGGTCAAGATGGTGGCTGAGTTGAAGTTGGCTGTGATAAATGACGCCATTGAGAAGAACAAGGAGAGGTTTGAAGTCACGGAGTGGCGTCTGAAGAACAGGAAGGTGAACGTCAAGAAGAGACATTTGTTCAATCAGCTACTGCAGCTGAAGATGCAGATGATGGTGGAGATGGGGGTGGCAAGGGAGGGGGTGGTGGAGGAATGGCAGGAAGTACTCACTCAGTGGAATGATGTTGTGCTGTGGAAAAGGTGGATGGGTGGTTGAAGGATGGTGGATGGTGGATGGTTGAAGGATGGAGGATGGGTGGTTGAAGGATGGTGGATGGTGGATGGTTGAAGGATGGAGGATGGGTGGTTGAAGGATGGAGGATGGGTGGTTGAAGGATGGTGGATAGGTGGTTGAAAGATGGTGGATGGTTGGTGGGTGGTTGAAGGGTGGAGGATGGGTGGTTGAAGGATGGTGGATAGGTGGTTGAAGGATGGTGGATGGTTGGTTGAAGGATGGTTGGTGGGTGGTTGAAGGGTGGAGGGTAGTGGTGTGGAAATAATGGTTGAGTAGATGGGAGAAGGATAGTTGTGATGGTGTGGAAAGGGTGGGCGGATTGAAGAATTGAGGGGTGGTGGGTGGGAGAGTTGGTAGGTTGCGAGGTAGTGGTTGAGAAAATGGGTTGATATTATATTCTCTTCATACACCCCTCTCATCCACCCATTATCAACTTGCTCCTTCCCATTCTTCCCATCCCTCCATCCCTCCCATCCTCCCATCTTTCCAATCTCTCCATCAATCCCCTCTCATCCTTCATCCACCCATCATCAAGTTCCTCTCTCTCCCCCATCCACCCATCATCATTTTTCTTTCCCCCTTCACTCATCATCCTTTTCCTATTCCCATCTTTTTCTCCCCTTCATCTACCCATCATCCATTTCCTCTTTCCACCTTCCCCCCTCATCCACCCATCCACCCATCATCAATTTTCTCTTTCCACCCTCCCCCCCCCCTCCATCCACTCATCCTCTCTCCCCCCCCCTCCATCCACTCATCCCCTCCCCCCTCTCCACCCTTCCCCCCCCCCATCCACCCATCCCCCCCCTCCAGCTACCTCACCTACCTCAAGACATACTCCCCATCGAGTCTTGATGTGGTGGCTGCCTTTGCCAAGTGCCTCAAAGCTCTCAAGCACATGTCTGATCACGTGCTGCTTGGTGGGTAGGGATGCATGCGTCTAATTAACAAAATTTTTCAATCTCAATCTTCGGTTTTTCCATTTTTTTCAATTGAAGAAATTTTGAATGTCATTTTTTTAATAATTTTTTTTTAATTTTCAAATTTTATTTGAATAAAATATTTATCATTTAAACATCGGAAAAAGAATTTTTAATCCTGTTTTTGGGGGTAAAATAATCGAATTGAGTTCTTTCCATCTGCCCTTATGATCTTCAATCTTATATCGATTAATTTCATCCCAATATATTCATAGCCCCCATCTCCAACCAATCAGATATCGTTTCAGACCTCATTGACTTCCTATTGGACAGTGGATACTCGGAACTTTGCACTAGCATATACCACCTGCTGATTGGCTTAAACATAGACCCGCCCCCTTTGCTGAAAGACCTCCCATTGGACGATAAGCTGGAATTCTTATCAGCCTATTGGTCGAGTGGCGTGGGTGGGTTTGGCGAAAGTGATTGGGTGGGTTTCAAAGATTGGGTGGAAAAAAAGGGTGTTTTGGACGGAGTCGAAGAGAATGGTGGTAATGATGATGATGATGATGATGATGATGGTGGTGGTGGTGGTGATGATGATGAGTTGGATATCATAGCAGCCAATCACAAGCAACCTTCGATCCTCTGGAACCAATTGGAAACGTTCAGAGGCTCGCGTCATTTTGTGGCATGGAGAAATAAGAGGAAGAAGAAGAAGAAGAAGAAAATGAATAATAAAAATAATAATAATAAAATAAATAAGAAAAAGAACGAGGCTGGTGAAAATACAACAAATGAAAAAAACAGTGATAATAATGATAATAATAATAATAATAATAATAATAATAATAATAATAATAATAATAATAATAATAATAATAATAATAATAATAATAATAATAATAATAATAATAATAATAATAATAATAATAATAATAATAATAATAATAATAATAATAATAATAATAATAATAATAATAATAATAATAATAATAATATCGATATCAATGATAAAAACGATATCAATGAAGACACCGGTGCTGATAACCAAGACGAAGATGATGAAAAGAAGAAGGAGGAAAAAGAGGAGGAAAAAGAAGCTGAGGTTAAGAAGAAGGAGGAGGAGGAAGAAGAAGATGATGAAGAAGAAGAAGAGGATGAGGAGTGTGAGGATGAGGGGCGTGTGGTGGCGTTTGAGGAGGTGGCTCCGTTCCTGTTTGAGTTGAAGCAGGCCAGTGCCTTCGATGTGCTGATGATGTACGCACTCTTTCTCATCAACAACTCACCTGCCTCCTGTGACGTCTGCTACGTCTGCCACGCTTGTGGTCGCTTCAAGCATGGTGGCGGTTGTGGCGGCGGTGGTGGTGGTTTTAAGAGTGGCGGTGGTTACATGCACAACAGCGGCATCGTCAGCCACTTGCAGCTGCTGCCACCAGACGCCACAGTTGAACGCTTTCGAACTTCTTGCTTCACCTTCAGCCTCTTCCACACCCACTCCATCCTCACCAACCTCTTCCACCTAGCTTCCTCCCTCTTCACCCAACCGCAACAAAAACGCGCCATTACGCACTTTTTTTTAACCTACCAAATGCACTTTTCATCACTCGCCAAAACGACGCAGAAGAGCAAAGATAAAGAAATAAAAAATCTCTTCAAATCCGTTTTGAAGGATAACTGCCATGACGTAACATTGTGGCTCAGGTACGCCTGCTTTGAAGCCACGGTTGGCAACTACAAACAGGCGCTTAAGGTTGTCAAGAACAACGCGGCTGGTGGTGGGAATGAGAATAATAATAATAATAATAATAATAATAATAATAATAATAATAATAATAATAATAATAATAATAATACTAATAATATCAATATCAATGACAATAATAGTAATAATAATATAAGTTATAACAAAGCGCACATGATGAGGTGTTATTATGACTTTGTTGTCGCCACTTATGAGTCCGTCTTGACTAAGCATTGCTCCATGCACAAGCCGGACGATATGAACAACAACAATAATAATAATAACAACCATAATAATAATAATAATAATAATAATAATAATAATAATAATAATAATAATAAGAGTTTAAACAGTGACAAAAGCATAGAGGACACCTTGGGAGATTTGAACGACACGTTCCGACTGATAGACAAAACTTGCAAGGGTCCCATCCTGGTGGACAAGGTGTTGGGGCTGTGGACCCATCGTCTGAGTGACGTCATCGGAGGACTCGATGGTGGCGGTGGTGCTAATGGCCGAAAGGTTGGCGATGGAGGAAATGAAGAAATTAATAAAGGTAATAATGTTGGTGAAAAAAATATTGATAATAATATTAAGGATAATAATAATAATAACAACAATAATAATAATAATAATAATAATAATAACGAATGGAGTTTGATCGCCCATCTCTCCCACCTGGTCGCCAGAGTAACCTTCAAAACGACACATAATATCGATGACGTCATGACTTTTTATCAAGACACCATAGATAAAATAGTCGCTAATGGGGTCATAAAATCGGGAATAAAACAATGTATTTTGCGTTCTTTGGTGCTTGATAGGTGGGATTTTGTTGCGGAGGTTAGGAAGCAGGAAACAGACGGAGGTGGGTATATTGTTACTTTAGTTCGCTTTTAGTTTAGTTTACTTTTAGTTAAGTTCACTTTTAGTTAAGTTCACTTTTATTGTTTTTCATTCTCCTTACACCGCTCTCCGCATCACTTCAAACCACCCATAATCCCTTGCTCTGTAACCATCTGGAAAATTTCGATTCTTCTATCGACCCATCTTCCTTCCAACCTCCCCACAATCACCCACACTCCTTCCATCCTCCCCACAATCACCCACACTCCTTCCAACCTCCCCACAATCACCCACACTCCTTTCATCCTTCCCACAATCACCCACACTCTTTCCATCCTCCCACAATCACCCACACTCCTTTCATTCTTCCCACAATCACCCACCCTCCTTCCATCCTTCCACAATCACCCACACTCCTTCCATCCTTCCCACAATCACCCACCCTCCTTCCATCCTCCCACAATCACCCACACTTCTTCCATCCTTCTCACAATCACCCACACTTCTTCCATCCTCCCCACAATCACCCACCCTCCTTCCATCCTCCCCACAATCACCCACACTCCTTCCATCCTTCCACAATCACCCACACTCCTTCCATCCTCCCACAATCACCCACCCTCCTTCCATCCTCCCCACAATCACCCACACTCCTTCCATCCTCCCCACAATCACCCACACTCCTTTCATTCTCCCACAATCACCCACACTCCTTCCATCCTTCCACAATCACCCACACTCCTTTCATTCTTCCCACAATCACCCACACTCCTTCCATCCTCCCCACAATCACCCACACTCCTTCCATCCTTCCACAATCACCCACACTCCTTCCATCCTTCCACAATCACCCACCCTCCTTCCATCCTCCCCACAATCACCCACACTCCTTCCATCCTTCCACAATCACCCACCCTCCTTCCATCCTTCTCACAATCACCCACCCTCCTTCCATCCTTCCCACAATCACCCACACTCCTTCCATCCTCCCACAATCACCCACCCTCCTTCCATCCTCCCCACAATCACCCACACTCCTTCCATCCTTCCACAATCACCCACCCTCCTTCCATCCTCCCACAATCACCCACCCTCCTTCCATCCTTCCCACAATCACCCACCCTCCTTCCATCCTCCCACAATCACCCACACTCCTTCCATCCTCCCACAATCACCCACACTTCTTCCATCCTCCCACAATCACCCACACTTCTTCCATCCTTCCCACAATCACCCACACTTCTTCCATCCTTCCCACAATCACCCACACTTCTTCCAGCACCTTCTCATTTTCTCGCCTCCCTAAAATCACTTTTCTAAGTCTCCTGAAATCATCACTTTTTTCCAACACTTCCAAAATCACATCCATTTCCACCCTTCCCCCCTTCCACCCCTCCCCCCTTCCAACCCTCCCCCCTTCCACCCCTCCCCCCTTCCACCCCTCCCCCCTTCCACCCCTCCCCCCTTCCACCCCTCCCCCCTTCCACCCCTCCCCCTTTCCACCTTTCCCCCCTTCCACCCCTCCCCCTTTCCCCCCCTTCCCCCCTCTTCCACCCTCCAAGTTCAAGCGCCTCTCAAGTTGTTGGCCACAATAGCCAGGCGAGATGTCACCCTCCTTCCAAGAGATCCTATTATCGCCGCCTACTACCACCACGTGACAGCGCCCAGTCACCACGTGCTTTTTCCTGATGACGACCTCGAAAACAATGACGTTTTCAAAGTGGCGTCCCTCGTCTCTCTCTTTGCGCGTCTGCTTGCGTCACGTGGTTCGTTTGGAGGTGTTAGATACGCTAGAGGTGTAAATATATTTGTGGGTGTGTGTGTGGATGTGTGGGTGTGTGTGTGGATGTGTAAGTGTGTGGGTGTGTGGATGTGTGGATGTGTGGGTGTGTGGATGCGTGGGTGTGTGGATTTGTGGGTGTGTGGATGTGTGGATGTGTGGATGTGTGGATGTGTGGATGTGTGGATGTGTGGGTGTGTGGATGTGTGGATGTGTGGGTGTGTGGATGTGTGGATGTGTGGATGTGTGGATGTGTGGATGTGTGGATTGGTGAAAGTAGATTCCTTCTCAATGTTAAAAAAATAGAAGCAATTAATACTCAAAATAATATCCAGATCATTACTAACTCTGATTAATAATAATAATAATAATTATTATTATTATTATTATTATTATTATTATTATTATTATTATTATATAATAAGTATAATAATCACCACCACCAACAGACCAGTCTACAAGCATCAAGAACAAGCTGAAGAATTCTCTGGAAAAGTGTCTTTTAAACTTGGAAAACAATAATAACAATAATAATTTCACCAATAATATTAATAATAATAATAATAATAATAATAATAATAATAATAATAATAATAATAATAATAATGCTATTAACAATCTAATTAACGTGAGAAACGATGCGAGTGTGTTGTACTGGCTGTTGTACATACTGTTGTGCTGGCTGAGTGGCGAGGGAGGGAAGGTGAGAGATGTGTTCTATAGGGCTGTGCAACAACACCCCTTCAAGAAGGTGTGGTGTGGTGTGGTGTGGTGTGGTGTGGTGTGGTGTGGTGTGGTGTGGTGTGGTGTGGTGTGATGTGGTGTGACGTGGTGTGGTGTGGCGTGGTGTGATGTGGTGTGGCGTGGTGTGGTGTGGTGTGGTGTGGTGTGGTGTGGTGTGGTGTGGTGTGGTGTGGTGTGGTGTGGTGTGGTGGTCTGATACGTGCATAATGTATGGAAGTTCTTAGGTTAAATTATATTAAAATATGTTGAAACTAAGCTTTTTTATCAAATACTTCTAAATTTCCACCATCAACCTCACCAATCCACTATCTACAATACTATCCACCAACTGAATTCTTTTTTTTTCACCCGGAATCCACCACCAACCATTTCAACTCCACTACCATCATTATCTTCATTCTCACTTCTTCCACCTTCTTCCTCATCTTTTCCACCCTTTCATCACCCCTCATCACCCCTCATCTCTCCCACCCCCTCATCATCTTCACCCCTCCACCCCTTATCACCCTTCACTTCTTCCACCCCCTCATCACCCCTTCCACCCCCTCATCACCCCTTTCACCCCCCCCCCCTTCCAGCTTTTCTACCTTCTCTGCCACCACATGGACCCCTCTCTGCTTGTCACCACCACAACCGTGATGATGAGAAGGAGGATGAGGGTCAGGACGCTATTGGAGGAGCTGATGCTTCTAAGTCACGCCTACCAACTCTTACCAGCCAATGAGGATAAAGATTGAGAGTTATTAAGACGTTTATTTATTTATTTAAGCTTTTATTTAATATTTTCAATATATTTATTTTGAAATAAATTCAAAGTTTTTGTTTTTCCACATTAAAATACAAACAGAATCACATCCCATGATACAATGTTTTTTTTTATAGTCTTTATTAGTATTTCAATATACTGTAATACCTCTCCTTAGAGTACTAGCGAAGTATCTTCTATTGTACAATTTAGTCATAGCAATATAATATAAATAATAAAACAAATTTAAAAGTTCAAAAAAACATTTTTTTTTTTTTAATTTTTATTTTTTAATTTAAAAAACATTTTTTTTGTTGCTAAAGATCCATAAAATGTAGAATTTTTTATGAACTTTCGGCCAATAACGAAATTCTCACAAAGATGCAGTTCTCTCGCTCATAACAAAGGTTTCGCCACCAATGAAATTTCATTAATAATCATATTCCCACTAATCATTAATCTCCACTAATCATTAATCTCCACTAATCATTAATCTCCACTAATCATTAAATCTTCACTAATCATTAAATCTTCACCAATCATTAAATCTTCACTAATCATTAATCTTCAATAATCATTAAATATTCACTAATCATTAATCTTCAATAATCATTAAATCTTCACTAATCATTAAATCTTCAATAATCATTAAATCTTCACTAATCATTAAATCTTCAATAATCATTCAAT
>OX387259.1:3500299-3502559 GCA_947562095.1 Branchellion lobata
AATTAAGTAACGTAATTTGAATGAATGAATGAATTATTAAATGAATGAATGAATTAATGAATGAATTAATAAATAAATGAATGAATGAATGAATGAATGAATGAATGAATGAATGAATGAATGAATGAATGAATGGATTAATGAACGAATGAATGAATGAATGACTGAATGAATGAATGAATGAATGAATGACTGAATGTCTAAATGAATGAATGAATGATTTTAGAATTTGTTATGGCGCAAAGTTCTCGAAGTTGCTTGAAAGTTGACTTGATTTATTTTTATCGTGGTTTCCGCTGAGTCGTGTTTTTATTTACTAAAAAAACAACAAAAGTGTAATAACACTTAAGACAAACTTCGGGTTAAAGAGAGGCTCAGATCATACATTACAATACAATACAATACAATACAATACAATACAATACAATACAATACAATACAATACAGAACAATACAATACAATACAATACAATACAATACAATACAATACAATACAATACAATACAATACAATACAATACTATACAATACAACACAATACAATACAATACAATACATTACAATACAATGCAATACAATACAATACAATACAATACAATACAATACTATACAATACAACACAATACAATACAATACAATACATTACAATACAATACAATAAAACAAAATACAATACAATACAATACAATATAGTACATAAAAATTAAAAATATTATTATTATTATTAATAACGCCTGCAGGGTTTCGAGGCATCATAGGATAGAAAAGATTATTCGAATAAAATTTGATGAAGGTAACAGCAAAACAAAATAAAAATAACTTAAGCAAAGAAAAAAACCTTTGAAAAGTCTGTGAAAAATAAAACTCAACCAACAACAGGTATTATACAAAAGATCAAAAACGTAACGACCACACACGAAACCGGAAATCCAATTATGTGCTATATAATTAATAATAATTAATTTTGTATAAAATTACCAATAATTATTTGTATATAATATTTAATTAATAATTAATATTATATAATATTATATTAATAATTGATATTATATAATATTATATTAATAATTAATATTTTATACTCAAAAATATAATTTTATATTAAAAATACTGTTAATTATAATATAATATATCAAAATCCTACACCATAAAAACAAAATTTAAAATTTATTCATGACTGCTCCACAATCACAATCCAAACCGTCATCTGATTGGCTAATTGCGCTGAACGGCCGAGTTCAAGAACCAATCAAAGCAGAGAATGAGTCGGTCCGAAACTTATGTTTACTCCCAGCCAATGAAACTGGTTTATTTTGAATTTTAAAATCAATACAAAGTGAAACAGTCCTTGAGTATTAGAGCCATCTCTTTATATATCTTTGTATACACCAGAAGTCTTGCCCATGGGCGGAGTCAAAATGTTTTTACTATAAATAGCTCATTTGATGATTTAATCAGATTTCCAGAGATTGATGCGTTGTTGTTCTTTGTTCATTCCGAATAAACTTTCTATGTTCGGCCTAGTTGTTCGTTGTTTTGTTCGCACTGTAGGCTGAGAATTGTTTCAATAAACATAAAAGACATAAAATAAAAAATAATTAATAAAAAAATAAAAAAATAAAAATAAACAACAAACATTGTCATAGTGGCATCAACCCCGTAGAGTTTCGAAGCCAAAGCATTTACTTTCAAGTTATTTAAAAGTTAAAAAGGTTTAAAATTTTTATTTAATTTTTTTTTAATGGTTGATCGAGTAACCAATTTGTTGGTTGAATTAATTAATTAATTAATTAATGACTATATAAACTATCTATTTAATCAATTTATTTATCAAACTTTGCAAAATTTAAACAAGAAATAATGTCGCAGCCTTTGGATTTGACTTCTAACAACAGCAACCATAAAACCACTACTGCCACCACCATCCCTACAAACAACAACAACAACAACAAAAACAATATCAACAACATCAACAAAAATAACAACAACAACAACATTAACAACAACAACAAAATCAACAACAACAACATCATCAACAACAACAACATCAATAACAACGACGACGACAACACCATCAATGAAAACGAAAACAGAAATAGAAGCAATAACTATCATGAAAAGACTACTAGCATCAATAATGAAACAACTGACGAATATGATGAAAAAGACAATGATAATAATGACCGTTGCTATGGCGCCGAAGGTGATCATGATAATTACAGGGTAACGGTTTGTGGTGATAATTTTCATGATGATGTCAT
>OX387259.1:3502759-3507759 GCA_947562095.1 Branchellion lobata
TTTCATGATGATGTCATCAATGATGATGATGATGTCATCAATGATAATGATGATGTCATCAATGATGACGATGATGTCATCAATATTGATGATGATATCATCAAAGATGATGATGATGTCATCAGTATTGATGATGATGTCATCAATGATGATGATGAAAATAAAAAAAAGTTTAATAGAAAGGTTGAAGGAAACAAAGAAAGTAAAGAGGAAAAACCAAAAATGAAATCTTATGTGGATGGTGGTGAAAAAGAGGAAGATGATGAAGAAGAAGATGGTGGTGTGAAAGAAAAAGAGGATGGAAAAGAAGAAAAAGAAGAAGAAGAAGAAGAAGAAGAAGAAGATGAAGAGGAAGAAGAAGAAGAAGAAGAAGAAGAAGAAGAAGAAGAAGAAGAAGAAGAAGAAGAAGAAGCAGATGATGAAGAAGAAGAAAAAGAAAAAGAAAAAGAAGAGGAAAAAAAGGAAGATGGTGAAGAGGAAAATGAAGAAGAGGACGACGAAAATGGGAAACGTGATAAAGTTTTTCAAACCAACGATGGATGTGGGAATAAAAAAATGAAGCTTGAAGATGTTGCAGGTTATTGGCAACATCCACAGCAACATCTACAGCAACATCGTGAACAACAAAATCAACAACAATACCAACAACAACAACAACAACAAATCCAACATCAACAACAAATCCAACACCAACAACAACAACACCAACCACATAAACAACAACAAAAACAATCTAACGTAGTAAATCCAACAGCGTTCGAAAATATATTCATCAAAAATTTCACTCCTCCTGAATTCATCATCCCCCCCACAAAGAATATCAATGATGACATCAATAACAACATAAACAACAACAATAATAATAACAACAACATTTACAAAAATAACAACAGAAACATTAACAACAACAACAACAACAAAAACAACAATAAAAATAAAAATAAACTTTTTACTACAAGTTACAGCAATAATAAAAATGACATTAATAAAAATATGGATGAAACCAACAACAAAAACATTAATAAAAATTACAATGAAAGCAACAAAAACAACAACAACAACAAAAACAACAACAATAATAATAATAATAATAATAATAATAATAATAATAATAATAATAATAATAATAATAATAATAATAATAATAATAATAATAATAATAATAATAATAATAATAATAATAATAATAATAATAATAATAATAATAATAATAATAATAATAATAATAATAATAATAATAATAATAATAATAATAATAATAATAATAATAATAATAATAATAATAATAATAATAATAATAATAATAATAATAATAATAATAATAATAATAATAATAATAATAATAATAATAATAATGATAATAATAGTGATTACAACAAAAACATTACAGCTACTACCTTGCACGACCACATTGCGTACAAAAACTTTGCAGAACTTTATTTAGAATCTTTTTATTTGCTTTTTCAACTTCATCACCAGCTTCACTTACAATATCACCAACACCAACAACAACAACAACAAAAACATAACCTATTTCCACGTCTTTATCAACAACACTTGTTTCCACAACAACAACAACAACAAAAACAACATAAACAAGATCAACAACAACATCAACAACAGCAACAACAACAACAACATAAACAAGATCAACAACAACAACATCAACAGCAACAACAACAACAACAACAACATCAACAATTATTTCAACAGTTACTTCATCTTCAACAACAACAACCACATTTTCAACATCATCATCACCATCACCATCATTATTTGGCTGAAATGTATTTCAACTGGCAACATCAGATTGAATGCAACATTATCAACAAATTCCTGCAACAACAACAACATCAACAACAAAACCAACAACAACATCAACAAAAAAATTCTCAAAACCAGCAAAAACATAAACAATCCTTATTTGACAAGTTACAACATTCCGGGAAACTTTATGAAACTATATCAAACAGCTACAACAACATCAAAATCGACAAAAACACCGACAACATCAACAACAACATCAATGAAAACATTAACAACAACAACAACAACAACAACAACAACATCAACAACAACATTCACAACAACTTCGATTATTTCAACAACAAAAACTTTGAAAACAAAACCAGCATCAACAACAACATCAGCAACAACAACAACATTGACAACAACATTATTGACAACACTTTTAATTCTCCAGAACTATCAACATCACCAACCTCTGCCAGAACTACTACACACTTCCTACCATACCTCGCAACAACAAACCAAGCACCCCCGTGGTACCATGACACAACAACTAACAGTGGAGGAACAAATGTTGAACACTCCCATGAATCAACATCAACAATAACATCCACTACAACAACATCACAATCTGAAACAACAACAAAGTCTAAAACAACAACACAATCTACAACTACAACAACAACAACACAATCAACAACAACAAAATTTAAAACAAAAACACAATCTACAACAACAACACAATTTACAACAACACAATCTAAAGCAACAACAACAACAACAACGACGACACACTTTTGTGACAGCGTAACCCTCTACAACAAGCAACACCCAGCAGTAACAAAACATTTTACACTCGAAAATATAAACAACAATAACAACTCCAAAAGTCTTTACACAACAACAAACAACACTACTGTTTCTCCCACCAATCACAACACTCCTCCCATCAAACGTCACACAAATGCTCTTTCGAAACTCCACCTACTTACCAATCACCCCCCCAACACCTCTTCCGTCTTTGACCCGCCCACAAAACCACCAAGGACCAATCAGACTTCGTCCAAGCCTAACCAGTCAACCAATCGGCCCGCACACTTTCAATTGGTTCAGCCCTCTACAATTAAACACTTCCATGGCTTCTCTTTATCCTCCCATCATCCACCCCTCCATCACCCTCATCTACCTTCACCTCCTTCATTACCCCCTTCCCCACCCAACCGGTTTTATTCCCCATTCACAAACTCTTCTTTTTCCACTTTTCCCCCACCATCATATTCCCCACCACCCACACATTCCACACCACCCATTCACCCAAAATCCCAACATCCACCCATTCACCCACCAAAGCACAAACACATCACTCCACCCATCCACCCATCACCCAAACATACAACCCAACCCATCAAGCCACCGCCACTTCCCCTCAAAACACCCACCACGTGTCACGCATGCGCAAGGACCTTTTCGTCACGTGGTTCGTTGAGGTACCACATGACCAGGTGTCATGTTCTACACTCCTTCAAGTACTATGCCAAGTACTGCTAACGAAAAGAAGGGAGAAAGAGAGTTGAGTGAGAAAGAAATATGAGAGGAAGAGGAGGAAGAAGAGGAGGAGGAGGAGAAAAAAGAGGAGAAAGAGGAGAAGGAGGAGAAGGAGGAGAAGGAGGAGGAGGAGGAAGAGGAGAAAAAGGAGGAGAAAGAGGAGAAGGAGGAGGAGGAGGAGAAGGAGGAGGAGGAGGAGGAGGAGGAAGAGGAGGAGGAGGAGGAGGAGGAGGAGGAGGAGGAGGAGGAGGAGGAGGAGGAGGAGGAGGAGGAAGAGGAGGAGGAGGAGGAGGAGGAGGAGGAGGAGGAGGAGGAGGAGGAGGAGGAGGAGGAGGAGGAGGAGGAGGAGGAGGAGGAGGAGGAGGAGGAGGAGGAGGAGAGAGGAGGAGGAGGAGGAGGAGGAGGAGGAGGAGGAGGAGGAGGAGGAGGAGGAGGAGGAGGAGGAGGAGGAGGAGGAGGAGGAGGAGGAGGAGGAGGAGGAGGAGGAGGAGGAGGAGGAGGAGGAGGAGGAGGAGGAGGAGGAGGAGGAGGAGGAGGAGGAGGAGGAGGAGGAGGAGGAGGAGGAGGAGGAGGAGGAGGAGGAGGAGGAGGAGGAGGAGGAGGAGGAGGAGGAGGAGGAGGAGGAGGAGGAGGAGGAGGAGGAGGAGGAGGAGGAGGAGGAGGAGGAGGAGGAGGAGGAGGAGGAGGAGGAGGAGGAGGAGGAGGAGGAGGAGGAGGAGGAGGAGGAGGAGGAGGAGGAGGAGGAGGAGGAGGAGGAGGAGGAGGAGGAGGAGGAGGAGGGAGGAGGAGGAGGAGGAGGAGAAGGAGGAGGAGGAGGAGGAGGAGGAGGAGGAGAGGAGGAGGAGGAAGAGGAGGAAGAAGAAGAGGAAGAAGAGGAAGAGGAGAAGGAGGAAGAAGAGGAGAATTGAAAAAAAAGGAAGAAAAAGAAAATTAAGAAAGAGGAAAAGAATGAAGAAAAAGAAAAATAAGAAGAGGAAAGAATGAAGAAAAAAGAGAAGAAGAAGAAGAAGAAGAAGAAGAAGAAGAAGAAGAAGAAGAAGAAAGAAGAAGAAGAAGAAAGAAGAAGAAGAAGAAGAAGAAGAAGAAGAAGAAGAAGAAGAAGAAGAAGAAGAAGAAGAAGAAGAGAAGAAGAAGAAGAAGAAGAAGAAGAAGAAGAAGAAGAAGAAGAAGAAGAAGAAGAAGAAGAAGAAGAAGAAGAAGAAGAAGAAGAAGAAGAAGAAGAAGAAAAAGAAGAAGAAGAAGAAAAAGATGATGATGATGATTAAGTGTGTTTTTCATTTCAGCGTATTTATAGCCTGCCTGTGAAGCACCTTGCAAGCAAGCAAGGACTCGGCACGTTTTGGTGCTCAAGTTATTTTGAATGTTCATTAAAAATTTTGAATATAAATTCTTCGAAACGGGCTGATGAAATTATAAAAAATTATTGAAACGTTAATAATTAAATTAAAAAAATAAAAAATAAAAAATAAAAATAAAAATAAAAAAATAAATAAATGAATGAATGAATAAATAAATAAATAAATAAATAAATAAATAAATAAATAAATGAATGAATGAATGAATAAAAAATAAAAAAATAAATGAATGAATAAATAAATAAATAAAAAAAGAAAGAAAGAAAGAAAGAAAGAAAGAAAGAAAGAAAGAAAAAAAGAAAGAAAGAAAGAAAGAAAGAAAAAAGAAGGAAAGAAAGAAAGAAAGAAATA
>OX387259.1:3512759-3515259 GCA_947562095.1 Branchellion lobata
AATTATTTTTAAAAAATATTAAAATTATTTTTTAAAAATATTAAAATTATTTTTTAAAAATATTAAAAATTAATAAAATTATTTTTAAAAATTATTTAAAATAATTACGAAAAAAATTATGAATCAATAATATTGATAAAAAATGAAAAAAAAAACACAAACTTCATATGTTTCAGGTTAAGCAACAGGGTGAGGAAATGATTTTGATTTTCAAGATTGTTGTTGTTGTTGTTGTTGTTGTTGTTATTGATGTTGTTGTTATTGATGTTGTTATTGATGTTGTTGTTATTGTTGTTTTTGTTTTTGTTGTTTTTGTTGTCATTGACGTTGTTGTTGCTTAGCAACGAAGCCAATGTTTTAAGTATCAGTGCTTTGGAAGCATCTAGACAAAAATGAATGAATGAATGAATGAATGAATGAATGAATGAATGAATGAATGAATGAATGAATGAATGAATGAATGAATGAATGAATGAATGAATGAATGAATGAATGAATGAATGAATGAATGAATGAATGAATGAATGAATGAATGAATAAATGAATGAATGAATGAATGAATGAATGAATGAATGAATGAATGAATGAATGAATGAATGAATGAATGAATGAATGAATGAATGAATGAATGAATGAATGAATGAATGAATGAATGAATGAATGAATGAATGAATGAATGAATGAATAGGTGAATGAATAAATAAATGAATGAATGAATACTTAAATTATTCACTCATTAGTTTTCACCACAACATCCCCACCCACCATCAACACCACCACCAACACACAACTTCAACAATCTCTCTACAGCTCCTGATTGGAGGGCCAACGTTTGGTGCTCTAGCCAATCAGAGCACAGTAATATTAATACTCTCATGCTATTTGTCGAAAGAATTAAAAAGCTTGTTTCTAATTGGTCGACTAGTGCGGGTATGCATCCAGCACTGACCAATGCTTGAGCCTGTTTGTTTTATTTTTAACTAAAAACAAGTATTATTTTCCAGAATATGTATATATTTATATAGAGTTTAATTATAGTTATTAAAAAATTAATAAAATTATTTAATAAATTAATTAAAAAATAACTTTCATTAAAAACAAAAACTAATTAAAAAATAATTTAAAATGAAGCTATAACTTCAAAAAAAATAGCTATAATTATTTTGGAAGGCAGAGTTCACATTCAAACTCACAGTTAGATACATACCATGGAAGGGGCGAGCAGGCGTATGAGAGACAAGACCCTGACCTTGAGTTGGAAAGAGGACGTGGTGAGGAGTTGTACAAGAAGGTGTGGTAGGTGATGTGGTTGTTGTTGATGTTGTTGTTGATGTTGTTGTTGATGTTGTTGTTGTTGATGTTGTTGTTGTATTTGATGTGGTTGATGTGGTTGTTGTGGTAGCTGTGGTAGCTGTTGTGGTTGTTGTTTTTGATGTAGTTGTTGATATTTTTTTTCTTTTTGTAGTTGAGTTTGTTGTTGTTGTTGTTGTTGTTGTTGTTGTGTCAATGAAAATGACGTAGATGGACCCTTTTCAACAGAGTTGCACAAAGCACTCTCCGCTGCCTGGTTCGGAGCTATGTTGACGAAAATATCTATAACCAATGAAATCTGTTTTTTACGTTGTCGTTGACGCTGTTGACTTTGTTGTTGTTGTTGTTGTTGTTGTTGTTGTAGTAGTTGATGTTGTTGTTGGTGTAGTAGTTGTCGTTGTTGTTGATTTTGTTGTTGTTGGTTCTGTTGCTGTTTATGTTGCTGTTGGTTCTGTTGTTGCTGGTTTTGTTGTTGTTGATGTCGTTGTTGGTTTTGTTGCTGTTGTTGATGTTGTTTTTTATTTTGTTGTGACATCATTCTTTTTCCTAACCACCTTGCCAATGCTAACAACTTCTCAACTCCGCCTTGCATGAAGATGATTAAGATTTTTAATTAAAATTTTATATATTCAAATTCTATGAGACTTTTGGTTCTCATACCAAGTTATCCATTAGGCAGCTTATTTTATCGAATTAAAAAAAATTAAAAAAAAACCAAAAAATCGAAACAAAACGAATGAAAAAACAAAAAAAAAATTTCGAATAATTAATGTTTTAAAAGTTAAAAAAAGCTTAAAATTAATTTTAAAAAAAATTGAAATTGAAAAAACTGTTTAGTTTATTATTTTTTTAAATTAAAAAAACAAATTTAGAAAAAAAATTGTAGAAACTATAATTTTTAATGTAAATTTAAAAATTTAAAAATAAAAAACAAAAATAAAAAAATAAAAAAAATAAAAATCTGACATTCAGAAAGTAACTCCAACATTTGAAGAAAAAAAACAACCCCGGTCAACGAAAGTCATCCAATCAGAGGGCTCCTTTCTGGTTAGTTGCCTCAGACACTCCAACGAGGCCCTTCTTGATTGGCTGCAAGACGCTGACGTCATCATTTCTGTAGCGCGTCGTTTAAGCTTGTTTTTGTTATTGTTTTTGACTCTCAGTGACGTGATGAATAGCGTCATGAGTG
>OX387259.1:3525259-3527759 GCA_947562095.1 Branchellion lobata
TTTGTTTTGGCGTCAAACAAATTATTATTATTATTATTATTATTATTATTATTATTATTATTATTATTTGAAATATTTTTATTTTTATTTTTCAACTCATTTGTTTTATTCGCTTCTTTCTTCTTTTCATATTTAGTTTCTTTTTCCTTCACTTTCTTTTCTTTGTATTTTATTTTTTCCTTTTTTTCCTTCTTTTCTTCCCTTTCTTTCTTTTCTTCTTCTACTTCATTCTCTTCCTCTTCCTCCTCCTCTTCCTCCTCCTCCTCCTTCTTCTCCTCCTCCTTCTCCTCCTCCTCCTTCTCCTCCTCCTCCTCCTCCTCCTCCTCCTTCTCCTCCTCCTCCTCCTCCTCCTCCTCTTCCTCCTCTTCCTTCTCCTCCTCCTCCTCCTCCTCCTCCTCCTCCTCCTCCTCCTCCTCCTCCTCCTCCTCCTCCTCTTCCTCCTCTTCCTCTTCCTCTTCCTCTTCCTCCTCTTCTTTCCACACCAAACTTACATAAGACATCACTTCTTCCATAACCGATCCAATATAACTTCCCTTGTAAGCGGCTGTGAGCTGGACAGAGGAGGAGGAAGAAGAAGAGGAGGAAGAAGAAGAGGAGGAAGAAGAAGAAGAGGAAGAAGATGAAAACAGCGATGATGATGAAGTCAACTTTGGCAGCTGTTGAAGCATGAAAACATCACAAAATTATATTACTTATTTATTAAATCATCATTTAATAATACTCAAGAATGTCAGCAACCGATTATAAATGATTAAACACTTCTCAACTGTACTCAATTACTGCCTTCCTCTTGCAGGTGGTGATAGTACCACCAATACACAACTATGATTCTCATAAGAGATTCGCCAAAAAAACAATAAAAATAAAATAAAATAATAATAATAATAAAATAGTCATAAGGATTCCCTTTCAATCGTTCGTAGCAGCTTTTGAACAGGGTGTTGAATCAGTGCTACACAATTTTTATGACATTGAATTTACCTAGATTAGATTAGATTTGTAAGATTAGATTAAACTTGTGAGATTAGATAAGATTTGTAAGATTAGATTAAACTTGTGAGATTAGATTAGACTTTTAAGATTAAGAAATTACCAGATTAAAAAAGATTAGATTTGCAAGCTCAAAAAAGACTCATCAGATTAGATGAGACTCATCAGATAAGATCATCGTTCCAAACTGTCACACAGGCACCTGTTTGAAGATGGACGCCCCTATGAAGAGCTCGTTCAAAATGGTATGCACCTGCTCAACCCTCAACGAACCAACCCCTTTCTCATAAGGGATGAGGAGAATGAGGTAGTGAAAGGGGTGTTGGGGTGGGTTGGAGGGGTGTTGGGGTGGGTTGGAGGGGTGTTGGGGTGGGTTGGAGGGGTGTTGGGGTGGGATGGAGGGGTGTTGGGGTGGGTTGGAGGGGTGTTGGGGTGGGTTGGAGGGGTGTTGGGGTGGGTTGGAGGAAGATTTTTGGAAAGACCTAAGAAAATCCCGCATTTTTTTCTTTTTTTCTCTTTCTTTCTCATTCATTTTTCCATTTATTTTTGTTCCAAACTTTTCATATTTATTTCTGTTTATCATTTCACTAGCTTTCTCACCACTCTTCCCACCACTCCACCCACCACTCCTCCCACCACTCCTCCCACCACTCCTCCCACCACTCCTCCCATCACTCCTCCCACCACTCCTCCCACCACTCCTCCCACCACTCCTCCCACCACTCCTCCCACCACTCCTTCTTCCAACTTGTTCCATAGCAGCTTTCAGTTCCTGCAACTCCATCTTGTCCAAACCACTCAACAACAACATCAATGCTGACTTCAACATGTTGTGTGGTGTTTCTTAACCAACAAACAACACTCCATACTGTTCTCTTCCATCTCACCTATATACCCAAAATTTCTGAACAAGGTCTTAAACGCTATATGAATGTATAGACTAGCTTGGTTTATTAGCATTATTTGCGCTTTTGAACACTGTGTAGTCAGCGCTATAGAAATGAGTTGATAAGACTAGATATATCCTCACAAAGTACATTACAAAGGGGTGAAATATGACAATAGAATCAATGAAAAAAAACTGAAAAATAAAATAAAATAACTAGAAAAATGAAATAATAAAAGTGAAAAATAAAAAAATAAAAATGAAAAAAATAAAAATGAAATGGTTTTGAAACTTATGCTTTGTTTCATATAGTGTATTTCATTAAATTTATTTTTTTTTGAAATAAAAATGAATTCACTGATATTGCATTTTTATTTAGAATTTTTTTTTCGTTTTTTTCGTTTTTCAATGCAATGGAAAGCAAAAAATATGGTTTTGATTCAACATTATCTATTCATGTTCAAAAAATCAAATTTTCCGCTGCAAGCACCACCACAACAACCGTCAACACATGAGTCTTCCAATACACTAATTCATCTATAGTACAACAAGTCTCATCCCAACCATAGCTGCTTCTCCAACCGTAATCCTGCCACTATCCCCCACAAAAACCACTCAACAACA
>OX387259.1:3532759-3542759 GCA_947562095.1 Branchellion lobata
GCATTTGTTGTTGTTGCTCCAGAGAGTTTTGCAACAACATGAGTTCTTGGAGGTCACCCTGCTGATACAACTGTTGCTGATATAACTCCTCTAGGGGCTGTTGTTGTTGTGGTTGAAGTTGTTGTTGAGGATGTTGACAATGTTGGAGTTGTTGTTGTTGTTGTTGTTCAAGTTGTTGCTGTTGTTGCTGAAGTTCTTGTTGTTGTTGAAGTTGCAGTTGAATTTGTTGCAATTGTTGTTGTTGTTGTTGCATTTGTTTTTGGTGATCTGAGTATGAAGGAGGAGGTTTCTTGTGAAGTATATTCAATTCAAGATTCTCCATTTCCTCAATCAAGTTATCTTGGTGGTATTTGGAGTCTTTGTTGATGAGCGCATCAATTTCCTGTTCCGGAGAGTCGTTATAGAAGTTGATGTTGTCAATGTTATCGCCGTAGAGTGGAGTGTTGTACAAGTTGCTGATGTTGTTGCTGGGATTTTCTATGTTATAAGTCAAATTTTCGTTGCTGTTGCTACTACTACTATGGTTGTTGTTGTATAAGATTTTGGTATTGTTGTTGTTGTTGTTGTTGTAGAGAGCATTGTCGTTGTTGAAATCGATTGGAGAATTGAAAATACTCAATAGGTTCGACTTGTCGTTGGCCAAGTTGTTTATGTTGCTACTGAGGTTGTTGTTGTTGCTGAGATTGATGTTGCTAAAGTTGTTGTTGCTGATGTTGTTGTTGCTGATGTTGTTGTTGCTGTTGTTGCTTAAAACGATGTTGCCTCTAAAAGAAGGGTTGAATGAGGAAGCTCTAACGACACTGGTTGTTGGTTGTTGTTGTAGAACCAGCGATCCAGACCTGGAAACAATGTTTTTGTGGCCACTAAAAATAGGAATGTTGGGAGGATCTTCAATTTGTTGCCGCTGTTGTTGCTGCTGCTGATGTTGTTGTTGACGTTGTTGCTGCTGTTGTTGGAAAAAAATGTTTTGATTTTGTTGGAAGAAGAGATGCTGTTGTTGATCAGAGGATTGTGTGGAGTGCTGTTGCTGTTGTTGTTGAAGCAGCTGGAACTTTTGTTTTAGCAACATATAATGTTGTTTGGAGTGTTGTTGCTGTTTCATCTTTTGTTGTTGTTGATGTTGTTGTTGACGTCTTTTTTGTTGTTCTAGCGCTAACAAGGTAGCCGGATGTTTTAAAGACATTGACCTGAGAAGGCTAAGGTTGTTGTTGTTGAGGTTGTTGGAACTGTTGTTGTTGAGGTTGTTGTTGCTGAGGTAGTAGTAGTAGTTGTTGTTGTTGTTGTTGACATTGTTGTTGAAATCAAGACTGCCTTTCCTGTTTTCCTTCTACAATTAAAAAAAATAAAAATTATAATTTAATTTACGAATGCGAACATATTATAGTGGCATTAACCCGCGTAGGGACCATACAATATATTAAAAGATGTGCGCTAGAATAATATACCGTATTTTGAATGAACCAATAAACGATTTAGTTTCATGAGTTGAACAGTAATTAATTTAATATTCAACCACACCCAAGCTCACCCATGCAGCTCTGCTGAAAGAAAGGTTTTGCGTCCAGGATGAAGTATTATTATTATTATTTATACTATTATTATTATTATTATTATTATTATTATTATTATTATTACTATTATTGTTTTTGTTGTTTTCGTTAATTACGTTATCCTTAATATCCTCGCCCCTACCTCCAATACCGCCACCAGCATCGCTACCAACACTACCACCACCGCCACCACCACTATCGCCACCACCACCACCACCATCACCACCACCACCATCACCACCACCGTTACAACCATAAGCTACAACTTTAGCGCCAGAGTTAATTCTGTTGATGTAATCGTTAAGGGTCATCTTGTTGGGAAGGGATTGTCGCAAGAAAGCAGCGTCAAGAAACAAGCCACCACCGCCACCGCCACCACCGCAACTACCGCCACCGCCACCACTGCCACCGCCACTACCGCCACCACCACTACTGCCACCACCACGTCGACCGTGGGAGTGGTGAAGAGATAGGGAAGGTATTCTGAAGAAATTGGAAGTGTTGATGGGAGAGGGGGTGGAGAGGTGGGAAGAAGGAAGGGGGGTTGTCGGTGTTGTTTTTATAAATGTTGGTGCTTTGGTGGATTTTGTTGTAGTTGTTGTTGATGCAGTTTTTGTTGTTGTTGTTGTTGTTGTTGCGGTGATGGATGTTATATTTTTTACTTTCATGCTTCCTGTTGCATTTTCCTCTTCGACACTACTACTATCATCACCATCATCATCACCACCATCATCACCATCACCACCATCATCACCATCACCACCATCATCACCTTCACCACCACTATCACCATCATTCTTATCACCATTATCAACACCACCGCAACCATTCTCATCGCGAACACCACTAACATCAACACCCCCAACACGACCATCCCTTCTGTCACCACCACCCACACCCCCACCACCATCATCAGCACCATCATAACCACCATAAAATTCACCACCACCACCATCATCATCTAAATCATAAACCCCATTGTGGCGCTGTTGAGAGGACAGCCGCTGGAAGTGGCTGGAGGTGGCTAGTAGTCGAGGACCACAGCTGGCCCTGCCTGGAGAAGACTGCTGGCGGTAGGAGCGGATGAGGGCACTGATGAGTGGCGTGGACTTGAGAAGCTGCTCATTGAGAGACTTGAAGGGACGCTCAACGTTGGAGCAGTGTCGTTGCAGGCTGCTGTCGTGTAGTTGCTTGTGGTCGTGTGGCTGTTTCTGGTCGTGTGGTTGCTTGTGGTCCTGTGGCTGTTTGTGGTCGTGTGGCTGTTTCTGGTCGTGTGGTTGCTTGTGGTCGTGTGGTTGTTCGTGGTCGTGTGGCTGTTTATGGTCGTGTGGTTGCTTGTGGTCCTGTGGCTGTTTGTGGTCGTGTGGCTGCTTGTGGTCGTGTGGTTGTTTGTGGACGTGTGGCTGTTTATGGTCGTGTGGCTGTTTGCGGTCGCGTGGCTGTTTGTGGTCGTGTGGTTGTTTGTGGCTGTGGTCAAAAACATCAGTTGTTTTATTGTGATCGGTGAGCGGTTGAGCGTGGTAATCGGTGAGTGGTTGAGTGGGGTGGTGTGTAGCTTGTTTGTGGTGGCCAAAGTGTGGTTTTTCGTGGTAGTGGAAGCGTAGTTGATTGTCGTCATCACGTGATGTGGCTGTGACGGGTGTCTGGAAGATGCCATTATTTCCGTTGACGATGATGACTTTTTCATTTTCGTCATCGTCCTCCTCCTCCTCCTCCTCCTCCTCCTCCTCCTCCTCCTCCTCCTCCTCCTCCTCCTCCTCCTCCTCCTCCTTCTCCTCCTCCTCCTCCTCCTTTTCCTCCTCCTTCTCCTCCTCCTCTTCCTCCTCCTCCTCCTCCTCCTCTTCCTCCTCCTCCTCCTCCTCATTTCTTCCCGGACGCTCCAGAAGATTGGTGTCATAACAACCGACTGGGGTACCTGTTGAGTATCGAAGAGTTAATGGCATAATAAAAATAATAATGATAAACAATTTAAAAAAATTAAAAAATAAATAAAAATCATAATTTATTAAATGGATTTTTTTAGATAAACACATCATCATCATCATCATCATCATCATCATCATCATCATCATCATCATCATCATCATCATAATCATCATTATCATCATCATCGTCGTCATCATTATCATTATTATCCTCATCACCATCATCATCCTCATCATCATCATCATCATCATCATCATCATCATCATCATCATCATCATCATCATCCTCATCTCACTGGATTTCATTTTGTGGATTTCAAAGGGTGAAAATCCAGACGACAAAGGTGTAACCATGGTGATGTTATCATTATCATCACCACCGTCGTAGTTGTCCTCATCACCACCACTTTTATCATGAAGGTCATTCTTCTGCATAGGTATGCCCTTCATGGGCCTTCTTGAATTTGTATGCAATGTTGTTGCTGTTGTTGTTGTTGTTGTTGTTGTTGTTGCTGTTGCTGTTGTTGCTGTTGTTTGTTCTTTTGCTTTGGCATCTGTGGATGATAATGTGTTGGAATGATAGGATTTTAAAATTTTGAAATTCTAATTGAATTATTCTCCTCATAACTCCTCCTCCTCCTCCCCTCCTAACTCCTCCTCCTCTTCCATCCCTCCTAACTCCTCTTCCATCCCTCCTAACTCCTCTTCCATCCCTCCTAACTCCTCTTCCATCCCTCCTTACTCCTCTTCCATCCCTCCTAACCCCTCTTCCATCCCTCCTAACTCCTCTTCCATCCCTCCTAACTCCTCTTCCATCCCTCCTAACTCCTCTTCCATCCCTCCTTACTCCTCTTCCATCCCTCCTTACTCCTCTTCCATCCCTCCTTACTCCTCTTCCATCCCTCCTAACTCCTCTTCCATCCCTCCTAACTCCTCTTCCATCCCTCCTAACTCCTCTTCCATCCCTCCTAACTCCTCTTCCATCCCTCCTAACCCCTCTTCCATCCCTCCTAACTCCTCTTCCATCCCTCCTAACTCCTCTTCCATCCCTCCTAACTCCTCTTCCATCCCTCCTAACTCCTCTTCCATCCCTCCTAACCCCTCTTCCATCCCTCCTAACTCCTCTTCCATCCCTCCTAACTCCTCTTCCATCCCTCCTAACTCCTCTTCCATCCCTCCTTACTCCTCTTCCATCCCTCCTAACTCCTCTTCCATCCCTCCTAACTCCTCTTCCATCCCTCCTAACTCCTCTTCCATCCCTCCTAACTCCTCTTCCATCCCTCCTAACCCCTCTTCCATCCCTCCTAACTCCTCTTCCATCCCTCCTAACCCCTCTTCCATCCCTCCTAACTCCTCTTCCATCCCTCCTAACTCCTCTTCCTAACTCTTCCCTAACCCATCTTTTCCTCCTCCTCTTCCCACCACCTCCTCCTCTTCTTTTTTAACGTCATCTTCTTCCTAACTCCTCCTCCTCTTCCTAACTCCTCCTCCTCTTCCTAGCTCCTCCTCCTCTTCCTAGCTCCTCCTCCTCTTCCTAGCTCCTCCTCCTCTTCCTAACTCCTCCTCCTCTTCCTAAATTCTCCTCCTCCTCCTTCTCCCTCCTCCTCACCTTGCAAAGGAGGTGAGCTGATGACATCATCACTTTCGTCCAGTTGAATGTCTTTGATGACGTTGAAGGGAAGATGGTGAGGAGTGTATGAAGGTGATTGGTGGTAGAGGGTGATTTGTTGTTGTTGACGTTGTTGTGGAATTTTTTGTTGATGTTGTTGTTGAATTTGTTGTTGTTGTTGGTGCTGGAGATATTGGTGTTGTTGTTTTTTTTGTTGATGTTGGTACCTCTTCACCGGTGTGTGTTGAGCAAACATCATCAAATGTTGTTGTTGTTGTTGCTTGAGGAGGTCCCGTTCGTGTTGTTGTTGCTGTTGATGCAACAGAAGTTGTTGCTGGTGTTGTTGAAACAGCTTCAGCTTCTTGGTCGATAGCCTGTACTGCTGAAGGTTCAGCTTCAAATGTTTAGCTACATCTTCCTCTTCTTCCTCTTCATTCTCCTCCTCTTCCTCCTCCTCTTCCTCATCCTCTTCCTCTTCTCCCTCCTCCTCTTCATCATCAATATCGGATTTTTTCACATTTTTCTTTCTTCGTTGGATCAACTGAGGCGTGCCATCATTGTCGAAATTATTATTATTATTATTATTATTATTATTATTATTATTATTATTATTATTATTTTCATTTTTAACATTGTTGTTATTGAAATAAGTATTGGTTTTCAGATGTTGTGACAACAACGGTTGTGTGAGTGGTAGGTGGTGGTGTTGTAGTTGCAATCGTTGCGAATAAATACTTTGTTGTTGTTGATTGTGTTGTTGTTTTTGTTGATGTTGATCATGTTGTGATTGTTGTTTTTGTTTAAATTGTTTCTGTAGTTGTTGATTTTGTTGTTGTTGTTTTTGTTGTTTATAACGTTGTTGATCAAAGTGTTGCTGATGATAATGTTGTTGATCGAATTGTTGTTGTTGTTGTTGTTGTTGTTGAGCAAGAGCACCAACGTCATCTTCTCCAACGTCACATTGTTGCATGTGGAGGTTGAAAAGCTTGAGTCGTTCAAGTTGCAGCTGTTGTTGTTCCAACATGTAGTTTTTGACTTCGTCCGAGTGTTGCTTCCGTTGCTGTTGTTGCTTTTGTTGTTGCTTTTTTTGTTGTTTCTGTTGTTCTTGTTTTTGTTGTTGCTGTTTCTGTTGTTGTGGTTGTTGCTTTTGCTGTTGTTTTTCTTGCTGTTGTTGTTTTTCTTGTAGTTTTTCTTGTTGCTGTTTTCGGTGTATAATTTGTTGTTGTTGTTGCAATTGTTGTTGTTGTAATTGTTGTTGTTGCAATTGTTGTTGTTGTTGAAATTGTTGCTGTTGTTGCAATTGTTGTTGTTGCAATTTTTGCAGTTGTTGTTGTTGCTGTTGTTTGGACGTTTTAATTTCTTTGGTTTTCCCCTTACTTCCATCTTTTCCCCCCATCCTTCCCTTCACAACCCCTCCCTCCCCCCCTCCATATACACTCCATAAGCTCTTGGCCTTATGATTATTATCATTATTCTTATTACTTTTACTATTGCTATTAGTATTAGCCGTTTTATCAATATTGTTAGTGCTACTGCTGTTATTATGACTCATTTTGCTTAGCTTACCGTTATTATTATTATTATTATTATTAATATTGTTATTATTATTAGTATTGTTATTATTATTATTATTATTATTAATATTGTTTTTATTATTAGTATTGTTATTATTATTATTATTATTATTATTATTATTATTATTGTTTTTATTATTAGTATTGTTATTATTATTATTATTATTATTAATATTGTTTTTATTATTAGTATTGTTATTATTATTATTACTATTATGAATATTATTCTTTTTCAGAGTGAGCTCTTGAAACTCGCTAGCGACGTACATTTCGAGCCAGGGTTTGGTGACAGGCGTGGTGGATGAATGAGTAAAAGCGGCTGATAAAGGAGTGATGGGGATGGATGAGGTGGTGGGGCAAATAGGGGTGATGGGGTGGATGGGGGTGATGGGGTGGATGGGGGTGGTGGGTGGAGGGGGGGTGGTGGGACGAGGGGGGGTGGGGGTGATGAAAAATGGTTTGTGCTGAAACCACGACGAAATGGCATTTCGTGGAAGAGAGTTGGAAGGATAACTGTTTTTATTTTTAATTTTTTTATTACTATTAACGTTATTATTATTATTATTATTATTATTATTATTATTATTATTATTATTATTATTATTATTGTTGCTGTTATTATTATTATTATTATTATTATTATTATTATTGTTGTAATTGTTGTTGTTATTATTTGATACATCTACGAAGAACCGCCTGATTGTGGGTGTCTTGTGTTGGTGCAGCAGCCATTGCAACATGCTACCGCTGTCGCCACCGCCACCACCCTTATTATTTTTCTTGTTATTAGTAGTATTACTAGTAGTAGTAGTAGTAATAGTAGTAGTAGTGGTAGCGGTAGCATTATCGTTGTGGTTATTATAATCACTATTTTTGGTGAAAAGACCCAAACTACCACTCAAACCACCACCAGCACCACCACCACCACTACCACCACCACCACCAGCAGCAGCGACAGTAGCAGCACCACCACCAGCAGCAGCAGTGGCAGCGGCACCACCAGCAGCAGCAGCGGCGTTAAACTTGATGGTGTCGGTGCAGAGGCGATGCAGAAGACTACAGGTGAGTTTGTCTCTGAGCCACACACTCAATCGCACCGAACTGCCCCGCACCGCCACCTCTATGCGCTTCTTCTGATGGATGGATGGGTAGATGGGTGAAGGGATGGATGGGTGGATGGGGGAAGGAATAAATGGGTGGATGGGGGAAGGAATGGATGGGTGGATGGGGGAAGGAATGGATGGGTGTGTGGATGGATAAGAAAATAAATGGGTGGATGGGTGAGTGGATAAATGGGTGGATGGGTGAGTGGATGGATAAGTGGATGGATAAGTGGATGGATGAGTGGATGGATAAGTGGATGGATAAGTGGATGGATAAGTGGATGGGTGAGTGGATGGATAAGTGGATGGATAAGTGGATGGGTGAGTGGATGGATAAGTGGATGGATAAGTGGATGGATAAGTGGATGGATAAGTGGATGGATGAGTGGATGGATGAGTGGATAAATGGGCAGATGGATGAGTGGATGAATAAGTGGATGAATGGGTGAGTGGATGGGTGTGTGAATGGATGGATAGGTGAGTGGGTTGATGAGTGGATGGCTGGAAGGGTGGATGAATGAGTGGATGAATGAATGAATGAATGGATGGATGGGTGGGTCAGTGGATGGATGGATGGATAGCTAGATTAAATAAAAAATGCAAAACGAAGATGGATGAAGTGTAAGGTAGAAACAAAAAGTGAGAGATTAAGTGACCAAAACTTCATTTAATTAATAATTTCCTAATTTAATTTACTCATTAATTAGCCACTCACGTCACATGAGAGCTTCAGATCTGACCAATTGAAAGCCTGCGTTCGAACCTTAAGCTCCTCCTTCTGCTCATAAACCTCTAACCCCTTAGCCGATATGGCTAGGTACCTGCTCTCTGTGGCCATGGTGGTGTTAGTGGTGGTAGTGGTGGTGGTGGTGGCGATGGTAGTAGTAGTAGTGGTGGTGGTAGCGATGGTGGTGGTGGGGGTGGTAGTGGTGGCGGTGTAAGTGGTAGTGGTGGTGGTGGCGGTGGTAGTAGTAGTAGTAGTAGTAGTAGTAGTAGTAGTAGTAGTAGTAGTAGTAGTAGTAGTAGTAGTAGTAGTAGTAGTAGTAGTAGTAGTAGTAGTAGTAGTAGTAGTAGTAGTAGTAGTAGTAGTAGTAGTAGTAGTAGTAGTAGTAGTAGTAGTAGTAGTAGTAGTAGTAGTAGTAGTAGTAGTAGTAGTAGTAGTAGTAGTAGTAGTAGTAGTAGTAGTAGTAGTAGTAGTAGTAGTAGTAGTAGTAGTAGTAGTAGTAGTAGTAGTAGTAGTAGTAGTAGTAGTAGTAGTAGTAGTAGTAGTAGTAGTAGTAGTAGTAGTAGTAGTAGTAGTAGTAGTGGTGGTGGTAGTGATGGTGGTGGTGGCGGTGGTAGTGGTGACGGTGTAAGTGGTGGTGATAGTGGTGACAGTGAATGAGCAAAAGAGAGAATTAAGTATGGAGGTGGTGATAAAGTGCCACCAAAGAGCAAAACTCACGGACACTCTCACAGTGAAAAACCCTCACAAAAACACAAAATTCCAAACACCCACTCAACCACACCCAGATCCAAACCAACGGTAACCGCACAATACCTCCAACCCATCCACACCCACCTACACCCACCCACCAACACCCACCCACCAACACCCACCCATTCACCCACACCCAACCACAGCCACTTACCCACTCATACACACCCACACCCATCCACACCCACCCACACCCATCACACCCACACCCATCCACACCCACCCACACCCATCCACACCCACCCACACCCATCACACCCACCCATCCACACCCAACCACACCCACCCATCCACACCCATCACACCCACCCATCTACACCTACCCATACCCACCAGTTTCATCATACTGATTCTTGGCGGTTCTGTAGAGGTGGAAATTGTGGCAGAGTGGTGGGGTAGTGAGTTCCATGCAGTAGGCCATGGTGGGATCAGCCGGGTGGTGGTTGAGAGAGATGGAGTGGTGCAGGAGGGGCAAATGGGTGGATAGGTAGTCAAGACCCCGCTTGTATATCACCTGGAATTTTTTGTGAATTAATTTGATTATTGTTAGTTTTTTAGTTGTTGTTTGGCGTTTCTGTGGTGTGTGGTGTTGTTATGGAAAAGTGTGTGTTTCACTGTGGTTGGTTGTGTGATAGTGGTAGGTAGTGGTGTGTGATATGGTTGTGTGATGGTGGTAGGTAGTGGTTTGTGATATGGTTGTGTGATGGTGGTAGGTAGTGGTGTGTGATATGGTTGTGTGATGGTGGTAGGTAGTGGTGTGTG
>OX387259.1:3547759-3549388 GCA_947562095.1 Branchellion lobata
AATACAAATACGATGCAAAAAAATACAAATACGATGCAAAAAAATACAAATACGATGCAAAAAAATACATTAAAATACAAAACAATACTATACAAAACAACAAAAAACAAAACAATACAATACAATAAAAGTAGGAATATCATTATAGTGGCTTTAACTGCGTGGTGTTTCGAGGCGACAAGGTGACAGAGAATTGAGAATCTTCATTTGAGACAATGAATTGCACCCTAAAATAATTCCCGAAAAAAAAACCAGACGATTTTTGAAATAATATTTCTAAAAAGTATATTTTCAAAATATTTAAATAAGAAAAACGTTTGTGTATTGAATTTTCAAAGCACGAAACACAGGTTTCTAGAGTGGTTTGATGATTCTCAAAGCCACAACTCACGCCACAAACTTTAAACTTTTAACGTTTCTCTTACGAGCCCATCAAACCAGCATTCCTTCATTCGATTTCACTTCTATTTGGTAATATCGCCTAATTAAGTTGAAAAAATCGAAACATATTATTATTTTGTTTAAATTATTATTATTTTAATTTTCATTATTATTATTATTATTATTATTATTATTATTATTATTATTATTATTATTATTATTATTACTATTACTATTATTATTATTATTATTATTATTATTATTATTATTATTATTATTATTATTATTTTTTTTTTTTTTTTTTTTTATTATAAAATTATTATAATTATTATTATTTTTAGTAAATTATTATTATTATTATTATTATTATTATTATTAATTTATTTTACATACTTTTATTTAATGACAAAAATAGAAGGACAATTATTAGTCATCATCGGCTGCAGATTATCATATTTCATTCATTCATTCATTCATTCATTCATTCATTCATTCATTCATTCATTCATTCATTTTGTATTCATTGACTCATTTTCATTCGTTCGTTCATTCATGCATTCATTCATTTATATATTCATTCAATCGTTCAATCATTTATTTATTTGTTTATGGAGAATTTAAGTAAGTCATAGACTGACTAAGTTGTCTTGCATGGTTACACTTGTTACAAAAAAATCATTCATTCATTCATTCATTCATTCATTCATTCATTCATTCATTCATTCATTCATTTATTCATTCATTCATTCATTCCTCCACCCATTCATTCATTCATTCATTCATACATTTACTCATTCATTCATTCAATAATTGAGTTATTCATTAATTCATTAATTCATTTATACATTTATTAATTAATAATTCACTCATATATTCATTCATTCATTCATTCATTCACACAATCACCAATTAATTCATTCACTCATACATTCATTCATTCATTCCTCCTTCATTCACTTGCTCACTTATTATTCAGTGTGTGATTGATTGAGAGTCGGTGACGATATAATAAGCCTCTGTATTACTCACCGCAGACTGATTATTCATCCACTCATTCATTCATCCATTCATCCACTCATCCATCCATCCATCCATCCATTCATCCATTCATCCATTCATCTATTCATCCATTCATCCACCCATCAAGTCATCCATCCACCCATCAAGCCATCCATCCACCCATCCATCTCTCTGCCACCTACGCATTACTCATTTTTATAGGCAATTCGTTCGCTCATTCCATCAATC
>OX387259.1:3549588-3557088 GCA_947562095.1 Branchellion lobata
GCTCATTCCATCAATCAATCTTCAAACTCCCTTCAAACCGGTGTAGGTTTTCTTGAATTATTTATACGGCTCATCTATGGATTCCTTACTCATCCACCACTCCTCCACCACTCCTCCACCCCTCCTCCACCACTCATCCACCACTCCTCGACCACTCCTCCACCACTCCTCCACCACTCATCCACCATTCATCCACCCCTCCTCCACCACTCCTCCACCCCTCCTCCACCACTCCTCCACCACTCCTCCACCACTCCTCCACCACTCATCCACCATTCATCCACCACTCATCCACCACTCATTCACCACTCATCTACCACTCATCCACCACTCATCCACCATTCATCCACCCCTCATCTACCACTCATCCACCACTCATCCACCACTCATCCACCACTCATCCACCACTCATCCACCCCTCATCCACCATTCATCCATCCCTCATCCACCATTCATTCACCCCTCATCCACCACTCATCCACCACTCATCCACCACTCATCCACCCCTCATCCACCACTCATCCACCCCTCATCCACCATTCATTCACCCCTCATCCACCACTCATCCACCACTCATCCACCACTCATCCACCCCTCATCCACCACTCATCCACCCCTCATCCACCATTCATCCACCCCTCATCCACCATTCATCCACCACTCATCCACCCCTCATCCACCACTCATCCACCCCTCATCCACCATTCATCCACCGCTCATCCACCCCTCATCCACCACTCATCTACATTTTTCATTCACCCCCCCCCCTCTTACACTTTTTCACTCCTTCATTCACCCCCTCCCCCCTCCCCCTTGCATTCTTCACTTCTTCATTCACCCATCCACCAATGCATGAATCTATCACACATTCACATACAAATTTGAAATTCATCAATTCTCAATTCATTTTTGGCTTCTTTAACTTTATCTTTTATTATCTCTCCAATCCATCCATCCATCCATTCTTTCATCCATCATTACAACACGTACAAACCCATTTTTTCATCCAATCTAATACCCACTCAACATCCGCCAATTATTTCAACCACCTTTGCTTTCTTTCAATCGGTCAACCGTTCGTATCCGCGTTCATTCCGTCATTCATCCATTCATCCATTCTTTCACTCATTCACCGTTACTCATCCACCAATGAAATTCCTCAATCATTCATTATCACTTTTCTGATCATTCAAACATCCATGAAGTCATGCATTCATTCATTCGCCCAATTTATTCATTCACCCAATTCATGCATTCACCCATTTCATTCCTTCACCCATTCATCCATTCACCCATTCATCCATTCCTCCAATTTACCCATTCATGCATTCCTCCAATTCACCCATTCATGCATTCCTCCAATTCACCCATTCATGCATTCCTCCAATTCACCCATTCATGCGTTCCTCCAATTCACCCATTCATGCGTTCCTCCAATTCACCCATTCATGCGTTCCCCCAATTCCCCCATTCATGCATTCCTCCAATTCATCCACTCATGCGCTCCCCCAACTCACCCATTCATGCATTCACCCAATTCACCAATTCATGCATTCATCCAATTCACCCATTCATGCGTTCCTCCAATTCATCCATTCATGCATCCATCCATTCACCCATTCATGCGTTCCTCCAATTCACCCATTCATGCATTCATCCAATTCACCAATTCATGCATTCATCCATTCACCCATTCATGCGTTCCTCCAATTCACCCATTCATGCATTCACCCAATTCACCCTTTTACGTCTTCACCCACCCACTTGCATTCATGTTCTTTCATTTCACTCAAGTATGTGGTTGTGGAATAAGGTGTTATGCAACTGATTATTGAGGCGAAGAAAAAAACGATATAACCAATACTTGGAAAGAAAAGTCAATAAAATTGAATTTAAATTATAATAAAAAAATAAATGGATGTACTGTTTGTTATAGCGCACAGTTCGCTTAATAATAATAATAATAATATAAATAATAATAATAATAATAATAATAATAATAATAACAATAATAATAATAATAAAAATAATAATAATAAAAATAATATAAATAATAATAATAATAATATAAATAATAATAATAATAATAATGACAATATTCACGAAACTGAGAAAATTAATCTTGTAAAAAATCAATTAATGAAAACCAAAACATAAATAAGAGATAAACAGTAATAACAAAAAAATATTATTAAAAAAATATAATAATAATAATAATAATAATAATAATAATAATAATAATAATAATAATAATAATAATAATAGAAATAATAATATAAATAATAATATGAAATATTGAAGAAAAAAAAACAATAATGCTAATTCTAATACTAATACTAATACTACTACTACTACTACTACTACTACTACTACTACTACTAATAATAATAATAATAAGAATAAGAATAAAATAATAATTATTATTATTATAATGGACCAACTTGATGAGAGTGAGGTCGTCTAGGTAATGCCAGACACGGAAGTAGAAGGTTACAGTGGCTGAAGAATCATCATCATAACTACCCTTGTTAGTATTATTATTATTATTATTATTATTATTATTATTATTATTATTATTTTTGTTGTTGTTGTTCTTGTAGATGTTGTTGTGAATATTGCTGTTGTTTTTGTTACTCCAAAATTTCGGAAAGATTTTCAGTAGCTTGGTGGCGGGAGGGTAGAAGAAATATTCCGAGTCTGAGGAGGAGGAGGAAGACGATGATGATAATGATGGTGATGATGATGATGATGATGATGATGATGATGATGATGATGATGATGATGATTGTGATAATGGTGATAATGATGACGATGATGGTGATAATGGTGATAATGATGATGATGATGATGATGATGATGATGATGATGATGGTGATGATGATGACGATGATGATTCAAGAGTTCCAAATGCGCTTCAAAGGAACAATTAAAAGTATCACAGCATTATAAGTCTCAAAAACCACCTCAGTCACGTGACAACCACACCCAACAACAACAACAACAACAACAACAACAACAACAACAAAATCCTTAAAACAATACAACAACGTAAAGAACCCAAAGATACAAAAGCACAAGACTCCACAAAAACCTACGAAGACAACTGAACTAAAGTAACAATGACCACACCAACATTGCCTCTTCTTCCCAGCACCATCACCGCTCTAACCTCAACAACAACAACAACAACAACAACAACAACAACAACAAAACACTACCACAAACAATCAATCGAATAAAACAAACAAAAACAAAAGCATTCTACAAACAAAACAAAACAACAAACAAAAAAACATACACGACCACCCCAAAAAGCAAGCAAACAAACAAAAACACGCACGCAAACAACAACCGAAAACTTACGGCAACAAAGGGCATCTCAAAAAACATAAACAAACAAACAAACGGCAACAACAAACAGTAACTAAAAACAAAAAACACTAAAAAAACAGCAACAAAAAGAAAAAAAAAACAAAAACTACAAAACAAAAACAACAAAAAACAGCAACAAAAAACAGCAACAAACAAGAAAGAACAACAACAAACAGCAACAAACAAGAACAACAACAAACAGCAACAAACAAGAAAGAACAACAACAAAAAGCAACAAACAAGAACAACAACAAACAGCAACAAACAAAAGCACCTCTGTAGACGGCGAGAGCGAAGTACTTGTGGTGATGGAGGATGCCGAGGTGTTCACACGTTTGCACGAACAAGTCTTCAATCCTGGTGCTCTTGCACTGGTGGGGAAGAGAGAGAGAGAGAGGTGTGAAGAGAGGAAGAAAGATGTGTTTGAAGGAGGAGAGTGTGAGAGGTGTGAAGAGAAGAAAGGGGAGGTGTGTGGAAGGGAAAAAGAGTGGTAGGTGTGAAGGAAAGGGGTGGGATTTGTGGAAAGAGGGGGGGGGGGTGATAGGTGTGAAGTGAGAAGTTTGGGAGGAGAAAAAAAAATTAGAAGTGTGAAAGAGGAGTGGGAGGAGGAGTGGAAGGAGGAGTGGAAGAGGAGTGGAAGGAGGAGTGGAAGAGGAGTGGAAGGAGGAGTGGAAGGAGGAGTAGAAAGAGGAGTAGAAGGAGGAGTGGAAGGAGGAGTGGAAGGAGGAGTGGAAGGAGGAGTAGAAGGAGGAGTAGAAGGAGGAGTAGAAGGAGGAGTAGAAGGAGGAGTGGAAGGAGGAGTGGAAGGAGGAGTGGAAGGAGGAGTGGAAGGAGGAGTGGAAGGAGGAGTGGAAGGAGGAGTGGAAGGAGGAGTAGAAGGAGGAGTAGAAGGAGGAGTGGAAGGAGGAGTGGAAGGAGGAGTGGAAGGAGGAGTGGAAGGAGGAGTGGAAGAAAAAAGAAAAAGAGGAAGTGGGAGGTGTAGAAAAAGAAGTGAGCTGAAGACAAGAGTGAACAAGTTTAATCATTTATTCCGAGAAAGGAAAAAGGTACAGAAGTGTGAAGAGATGGGGGTGAGGGGGTGGGTAGAAGGGGGTGAGTGGGAGGAGGTGGGTGTGAGAGGGTGGGTAGGAGGGGGTGGGTGAGGGTAGGTGTGAGGAGGTTGGTGTGGAGGGGTGGGGGTGAAGGGGTGGGTGTGAAGGGGTGGGTGGGAGGGGGTGGGTGTGAAAGGGTAGGTGTGAGGAGGTTGGTGTGAAGGGGTGAGGGTGAGGGGGTTGGTGTGAAGGGGTGGATGGGAGGGAGTGGGTGTGAGGGGATGGGTGTGAGAGGGTGGGTGTGAGAGAGTGGGGGTGAGGGGATGGGTGTGAGGAGGTGGGTGTGAGGAGGTGAATGAGAGCACTCAAAGAGTTGGCTTGGAAATAAAAAGATTGAAGTGTCGAAAGATGGCGGATTTTAAAACGGGAAAAAAAGAAAAGTGCGATACGGCAGTGATAAAACTTGAAAACCCTATTAATTATCTTATTAATTTTTAATTAATCAATTCATTAATTATTTATTCATTCATTTAAAGGAAGATATTCCCATTATAGTCTTATTTATAGTTTTTGTTGGAAAGAATCCATAGAGGATTATCTTGAGAAGAAGCTTTGAAATAAGAGCCAGTGGTTGACAGCAGGAAAACAAATGGAAAAGAATGTTCAACAATGGTTGAGAGTTGTTAAAAATAGATGCAAAAGTTGGTAAAAATAGAAAGTTAGAGTTAAAAATATATGGAAAAGTAGGTAAAAATAGAAAGTTAGAGCTAAAAATAGACTGTTGAAGTTAAAAATAAAAAGTCAAAGTTAAAAATAGACTGTTGAAGTTAAAATAAAAATTTAAAGTTGAAAATAAAATGCTGAAGTTAAAAATAGAATGGCAACGTTGAAAATAAAAATAAAAAATTAAAAATAGAAAAGTAACGTTAAAAATAGAAAGTTAGTTAAAAATAGAAAGTTAGTTAAAAATAGAAAGTTGGTTAAAGATAGAAAGTTGGTTAAAAATAGAAAGTTAAAAAGAGAGTTGAAATAAAAGAAAGAAAAAGTTGAAAAGTGAACCTTGACGACGAGAAGGAGTTGCGACTTGTCGAGGAGAATGATACGAACAGGCCTGGTAGAAGGGGTGTGGGAGTGGTGAAGTGACAACATTTGGGGGGGGGGGGGGAAGGGAGGAGGGAGCGGTGAAAGGAGAGAAAGTGGAGAAGTTGAAAGTTGTGGGGGGAAGTGGAAACGGTGGAAGTTGTGGGGGGGGGGAGGGGGAAGCTTGAAGTAGGGAGATAGAGAGAGATTGAGTGGGGGAAGGTATGAGATAGAGAGAGATTGAGTGGGGGAAGGTATGAGATGGAGAGAGTTGAGTGGGGGAAGGTATGAGATGGAGAGAGTTGAGTGGGGGAAGGTATGAGATAGAGAGAGTTGAGTGGGGAAGGTATGAGATGGAGAGAGTTGAGTGGGGGAAGGTATGAGATGGAGAGAGTTGAGTGGGGGAAGGTATGAGATGGAGAGAGAGTTGAGTGGGGAAGGTATGAGATGGAGAGAGTTGAGTGGGGGAAGGTATGAGATGGAGAGAGAGTTGAGTGGGGAAGGTATGAGATGGAGAGAGTTGAGTGGGGGAAGGTATGAGATGGAGAGAGTTGAGTGGGGGAAGGTATGAGATGGAGAGAGATGAGTGGGGGAAGGTATGAGATAGAGAGATTGAGTGGGGGAAGGTATGAGATAGAGAGATTGAGTGGGGGAAGGTATGAGATGGAGAGATTGAGTGGGGGAAGGTATGAGATGGAGAGAGATTGAGTGGGGGAAGGGTTATAACAAAGGTGGAAGAAACGGGTGAAAGAGTAAAAAAAAGAGGGTGAGTTAAAACGAAAAAAAGAAGAAAAAAAGTGGTAAAAATAGAAAAAGCTGTGAAACAAAGATATGGCTGGAGAAAAAATAAAAGATGGGTGGGTTTGGGTGGAGGGACGGCGGAAGTTGTGGTGGAAACGGCAACTCAAGGAAGGAAGGAACAAACAAGTTTTGAAAGAAAAGTTGTTAAGGTTATCTGGGGTGCTTTGTCTGCCTGGCTGCCACTATCCCCTCGAGAGCTTCATTTTTTCAGTTTTTCGCTTTAAATTTTTGTTTTTTCCGTTTTTTGCTCCATTTTTGGCAATTTTCGTGATTTAAAAACACAGTTTTGCTTGCATTTTCGTCATTTTTTGCTTTTTTTTTCTCAATTTTTTTTCCAGAAGCGATCAGAACAGCACCTGAGTGTGGGGGGTTTTGGTGATTCGTGCATCATCGCATTAGTTTCTGCTTACAATCCACTCCAGTTTACCTTTTTATTTATTTATTTTTAATTATTAATTACTATGATTATTATTACTATTATTATTTTTTTTTATATTATTATTATTATTATTATTATTATTATTATTATTATTATTATTATTATTTTATTTCTACTTAACCTATTATTCTTATTGCTATTATTATTATTTTATTTCTTGTTCACTTTTAAATCGATAATTCCGATTTCTTTTTTTCGCGTGTTGTTGTCGTTGATGTTGTTGGAAGTGTTGTGTTAGGAAAGTTTCATTTGAAAATATTTTTGGTGAGATCGATCAAAGTCCTTTGAGTTGGCAATATCTTTGCTCTTTATAACAGAATTTACGATTTCTTTGTGGCTTTCTTTGTGACTTTCTTTATGGCTTTCTTTGTTGTTTCCTTTGTAACTTCAACCTTTGCTTTCATCTCCCTTGGTTTTCATGTCGAAACTTTCTTCTTTGTTCCTTCTAATTAATTTTTATTTTTAACTTTTCATTTATCAATTAATTAACGTTTTTGATTTTTTTTAAATTAATTTTTCTTTTAAGCAAATATTTCTAGATTTGTTCAGTTAGTGGTGATATTTCGTCTTTCGGCTCACATTTTTATGGTCTTTTCAGTTCTTATAGTATTTATGATCCTATAATACAAAACAATACAATACAATACAATAAAAAAATAAATATTATTATAGTGGCATTAACCCCGTAGAGTTTCGAGGCCACGTTTTAACTTCAATTAACTTTTAAATTATCGTTGAATTGAACGAGTGGTCTTCGTTCAGCTCATCATTCTTATG
>OX387259.1:3567088-3582088 GCA_947562095.1 Branchellion lobata
AGTGGAGTTTAGTGATGCTCTTAAAAATTATTAAAAATTATTTAAAAAATAAAAATAAAACAAATAAAAAAAACAATAAAGATTGACTATAAAAATGCAGCTCAATGTCCCAAAAGTGATATAAATGAGTCAACTTTTGAAATTATTGTTCATTATTTATTATATTATTTAGATTATTATTATTATTATTTATATTATTATTATTATTATTATTATTTCGTGAATATTTACAACTAAATGGATGCATATTACACCCTTTTATTTTCAATCAATTAACATTTTGCTTATTTTTTAAATTATTCAACAAAGATAAAGTTTTTATGCGGTATTTGCCATTAATGCGGAATTGTGGATTTAACAACTATCGCAATTTTCTCCCGCATTAATTTAATTATTTGATGACAAATAAAACCGGGATAAATATTGATGGAAAAATAACACCACACTCACTACCGGACATATAATATTTTTCAAAATTAAAAATGAGATGAAACGAACCATCATCTAAGACAGGACTAAAAATCCATAGTTTTGTTTAAAAATAATTATTTAAAAAACTGTAATTGGAAACTTTCTGAATAATCCTTTTCAACCTAAAAAATGATTTTAAAAGCAATCTTCAAATTCAACCAACGCCGACTCCCAATCTATTTGAACCCTTGTTAAAAGTGATTGTAAGGTAAACTTTGGTTACCAAAAAGAATTCATATAAAGACTAAAAAAAGTTTTGTAATTTAAAAAAAATTGAACTAAAAAATGAATTATATCTGTTTTATTTAAAAAAAGTTCAAATTTTCACAATTAGATTTTTTTAAGCTGAAGTTCTTCTTAGGTACAACTTTTAAACAGTTCAAAGCCGAAATTAAGCCAGAGTGAGATGATTAAAATTGTATCATAAGCTGAATGCTATACATTTTTATTTGAGTTTACTATTCCAAGTTAGCAGGTCAGATGGATGAGTATAACAAAACAACGTTTTACTTGAGAGTCAAGACATGTGGCAGCTCCATTTACCTCTATTATGATTCCCTGCTCGTCATTTTGACCTCAAAATATTGCAAAATTCCGCCTGAAAATATAAAGTTCGTTGAGGAAGAAAGTGAAGATTTTTTGAGTGATGAAATTTTAGAAATCACACACACTGAATATGAGGTTTTAACGCCAGAAAATATATATGAACCCATATTATGGAGTAAATTTCCTTTGGCGTATAACCATTCTTCCACAATCATATACAGTGGATTGACGTGTGTGTTACGTATGGTGGTTTTGTTCACACAAGATGCATCAGTGATTGAGTTGTTAGGGTCAGGTAAGAAGTGCTTCAAGGCCTGTTCGGAGGTGTCAAAGTGGACTGCTCTGTGTGAAGAAGTTCTCCCTAACATTGTCACCAACTTCTTGAGAGGAAAGGAGAAAAAAAAATCGAAAACATTACTTGAAAACAGTAATGAAAAAAATGGATCCTCAAATTTCAGAAATGAAAAGTTTGCATATGAAAAATCTAAAAACACTGCATTTCAAAAAGATGAAAATAGTAGAAAAGACAGCGATTGTACGATAGACGGATTCTGTTTTGATAAGATACTTTTCATAATGTCAGATTTTGAAGAGTACATCTGCAGAAATATTGAAGAGAGCAGACGAGTTAAAAAAGTGGCTGCCTTCATGGAGGGCAGGAATTTTCAGTTGAACGATCTGGTGATTTTTTTCAATTTCTGTCTCATCTTCAACCACTCAGAACTCCTCCCACCCCTCCCACCATGTCCATTCTTCTTCAAGTGGTTTGAGAGGGTGGCTGAAAAAGTCAAAAGGATTTCATTTTTTTCCACTCAATTTCCTTTCCTGCATAACCTCCACCACTTCATCCTTACATTAACTTCAGAAAGTTCTTCTTCTGTCGATGCCATCAAATCCAGTTCTGTTCATCCAAACCCTCTTTTACCACTTCCTCCACAACTCCAAGAGTCGACTGAAAACGTACCAGACCTGGAGGCTATCTTTTCGAAAGTTGCATTCCTTATGGCAGCAACTGAGGTCAACTCCCTAATCCTCTCTCCTCTTCGTCTTGCGCCATCTTGCCCACCCCCAATGGCTGAATGTTTCAAAGTCATCGAATCCACCATGCCGCCCAAGCGAATCGAGAGAAAAAAACAGCAACTCGTCAACATCATCCACTCTGTCCTCCATGTAGCCAATCTGATGTCAAACTTCCAACAACACTCCACCACCAACAACCAACAACAACAACACTCCACCACCAACAACCAACAACAACAACACTCCACCACCAACAACCAACAACAACACTCCACCAACAACCAACAACAACAACACTCCACCAACAACCAACAACAACACTCCACCAACAACCAACAACAACACTTCACCAACAACAACCAACAACAACACTCCACCAACAACAACCAACAACAACACTCCAACAACCAACAACAACAACACTCCACCAACAACAACCAACAACAACACTCCACCACCAACAACCAACAACAACACTCCACCAACAACAACCAACAACAACACTCCACCAACAACAACCAACAACAACACTTTTCCCCATTCCACATTGTAGACTTTTGTGCAGGGAGTGGTTACATAGGAACAATTCTTTCCAACCTCCTCCCCTCCACCCACGTCACTATGGTGGAAAATAAGGAAGAGTCTCTCGTTAGGTGTTCAAACAATTTCACCAAACCCCCCATCAACAACCTTTCCACCCCAAACTCACCCACCTCTAATCTTTCCAAAATTTCCACCATACCCACCAACAACCCCACAATCATTAATAACCCTACAACAACATACTACTCCACACCTACCAACAACTCCACAAATACACAACACTCCACACCCACCACAGTTCCACCCACCCCCACCAAAATTCCACCCACACCAACCCTCATAAAGAGCAACCTCAAAAACTTTTCGGGACCCTTCGACCTGGGGGTGAGTTTGCATGGGTGTGGTCTGGTCACCGACCTCATCCTCCGCAAGTGCCTTTCCTCTCGGGCTGCCTTTGTGCTTTGTCCCTGTTGCTATGGAGCCATCAAGACCACGTCCACCTTCACCTACCCTTGCAGCACCCCTTTCAAGAAAACCCTCACCCCCAGAGAGTACTTTTCCATAGCGCAGTCCTCTGATAGGCCACAGAACGGGACTAGTGTTGCGGCTAAGAAATTGCCCGAGAATCGCCCTTTCTCATTGGATGACAGAAATGCTTCGTCCAATCACAGCAGCCATTCTCCTTCTTACCATTCTCCTCCCTCTTCTTCTTCTTCTTTTGCCAATCAACACTTGAACTCTTCTATTCCCAATCACCACGACAACACCACATCCAATCACCATGACAACACTGCCAAGCGATGCATGAACGTGGTGGACACGGATCGTCTGTTGCAAGCACGTCGTCATGGCTACGCCACCTTTCTCTTCACCATGACTCCGCCTACCTGCTCCCCAAAAAACAACATTCTTGTGGGCGTGCCCTTGGAGAAATTGGGCGTTTCTATCGAAAAAGGGGTGGAGTCAGTCGAAAAAGGGGTGGAGTCAGTCGAAAAAGGGGTGGAGTCAGTCGAAAAAGGGGTGGAGTCAGTCGAAAAGGGGACGGAGTGTGTGTGACGGGGTATTATTGTTGACGAATTTATAATACTTATTTTTTAATTTTGGTTTATTTGATTTTTTTGATAAATTATTTTTTGATTATTTTCAGTGAATTAAAGTTAATGACAAAGCTCCGAGGTTGCTCTTTTGGATGTGTTACTAAATTGATAATTCTCTCATGAATAAAATGTCACATGACTCATCTGCACCGGAATCGACGCGAACAACTTTGAAGGTCGAAAGAATTTATTTTGAAATAATTAAAAGTGAACCGAACTTTCGTAGCCTCGGTCACGTGTTCAAGAGACTAACGGAGCAATGGTGGTGATCTAGTTTGAGAAGTGTAGTAAAGGTTAAAAGTGGACCTCGCCCTTGTAATGATGTTATAGCGCCTATTGCGATGTTACAATGTGGTGTAACACGATATAGTACTTCTGTAACAGCGGGGTAAGATTGTTGTTAAGCGAGTTAACGCAACGTTAACCGTTTGTCAACGCCATTAGACGTGACACTTGGTCACGTTGTTCGCAGGATGTTACGTAATGGCCGTTACGTAACGAAGTATGTGACGAGAGTTTGTGTTATATAACATGTTGTAACACGAGGTAACAAGTTGTAACACGAGGTAACGAGGTGTAACTCGGGGTAACAAGACGAGGCAGCTTCATGTAATAAAATGTTGAAAGTTTTCTGCAACATTTTTATGAGAATGCCGCAACATTTTTGAAACCTTTTTAAAACATTGTTGTGAGATTGCCGCAACTTTGTTGTAAGCTTTCTGCAACATTGTTGAAAGCTTTCTGCAACATTGTTAAAAGCTTTCTCCAACATTGTTGAAAGCTTTCTGCAACATTGTTAAAAGCTTTCTGCAACATTGTTGAAAGCTTTTTGCAACATTGTTGAAAGCTTTCTGCAACATCACAAGAAGGCTGTGCTGTTTCCAGGTGCATGGTCGAAGAATTATTTTCATATGAATCCAATAATAGTAATAATAATAACAACAAAAGAATAATGCTGATAATGATTATACTTACTTGAGTTCGTTTTTGATGTCATTGTCATTTGAAATGTAAAATTAGTAGTCGTTATAGGTGCCAATCTATTCAAATTTAAATATTTTTATAGCGTTGATCTTATCAGTTTACAAAAGATCACTAAGGATTGTATGTTTTGCAACCATTGGTAGAACTAAAAAGCACTGCATCTGCTGGCGAGCTGACTTGACTGCCTGATCAGTTCGGAAGAGTGCATAGAAGTCAGAATTTTCCACATTAAATATTTGAAAAAATGAGAAAACTGTAACACATAATAGCCAATAAGAATGGATCGTATGAAAATTAAATACCGTAGTGTATAGATGACTAGAATAAAAATGGATTTATAGATAACTGTATTTATAAAAAAAGTATTCGTTAAAAAAACAAAATATTAAAAAAATATTTATAAAAAAAATAATAAAAAAAACAAATAAATAATTCAATAAATGATTCTAGGAGGGAACAAGAGCAACTGAACGTTTGGAAATCAATTGCTGGTCAGTGACGTCACCAATGTAACAGAGACTCCAGCTTCCGTGCGTGGAAGTAGCAATTAAAGTGAAAAAATAAAAGCAATAATAATAATAATAATAACGATAATATCAAAAATGAAAGCAATAATATTAATAATAATAATAACAATAATTTTTTTAATATAAATTTTTTATCGTTAACAATGATAATACTTGTTGTTATTATTATTATTGTTGTTATTATTATTATTATTATTATTTATTATTATTATTATTATTATTATTATTATTATTATTATTATTCTTATAATTTTTATTTTTATTTCTATTATTTTTATTATTATTTTCATTTTAACCTTGGTACCCATAATAAGGATTATTCCAAAGAATTTTAATAACAAAACGTCACAATCATATTATTGACGAGTAATGTCTTGCTACGTTAACTCATTCTTCATGTTGTTCTTTCAAAGAATTTTTTCGGTTTATTCAAAAATAAAACTTTGATAATAATAATAAAAAAATAAAAATAATAACGATTGAAAATAATAATAATAATAATAATAATAATAATAATAATAATAATAAAATAGAGATTTGAAAATAATAATAATAATAATAACAAATTAAAAAAAATAGATTTGAAAATAAAAATAATAATTATAAAAAATTAAAAATAATAACTATTTGAAAAGAATAATAATAATAATAATAATAATAAATTAAAAATAATAACTATTTGAAAAGAATAATAATAATAATAAATTAAAAATAATAATTATTTGAAAAGAATAATAAGAATAATAATAAATTAAAAATAATAACTATTTGAAAAGAATAATAATAATAATAATAATAAATTAAAAATAATAATTATTTGAAAAGAATAATAAGAATAATAATAAATTAAAAATAATAACTATTTGAAAAGAATGACAATCTAAAAATAGTAAAAAAATAATAAAATCAAAGGCCTAAACACGCATTGACTTGATGAACTGGTCACACCTCGACCTACATCACACCTCGGCTCAAATTACACCTCGACCTACATCACACCTCGGCCAACATCACACCCCGGCCTAAATCACACCCCGGCCCACATCACACCCCGGCCTAAATCACACCTCGAGATAAGTGAAACCTTAAAATTGGTCAACGCAAAAACAAGCTATTATTAGACTGTTAATTAATTAATTAATTAACACAATTTAACTTATTTAATGAACTATCAACTAACTTTTAATTAATTCAATTAGGTGGTCTTATCATCAGGTGTCTAGAAATTTAAAAAAACCTAAACTTATCAGAATCTTTTATTAGTTTAATATTTTTTTATATTTAATTGTGAAATATAATTTTAATTCGAAAAAAGATTAGTTTAATTCTAAAAATCCTAATTAAAATAAAAAAAATATTAATTAAAATAAAAAAATTTTAATTAAAATAAAAAAATATTAATTAAAATAAAAAAATATTAATTAAAATAAAAAAAATTTAATTAAAATAAAAAAAAATTAATTAAAATAAAAAATATTAATTAAAATAAAAAAAATTTAATTAAAATAAAAAATATATCTATTTGATAAGTTTGGAATAAAAATGCTTTCGAAAATGATTCTTTGAGTGAATAAATAGTTAATACAAGTTGTAATCTTCTACCATCGCGTTTAACATTAGTCTAAAGGGGGAAATAAAAAAGGAAGAACTGGAATCATTTTAATACGAACGAAATTTAGATTTAAAAATAAAATAATTAATATTTGAATAATCTAACAATTCAACTTGAGCTACTCCCCAAAACTTAAATAACTGAAAGTTAGAGTCGTTTGTTACTGAGCAAGAAATAAAAATGCGAGATTTTGAAAAAAATAATGTAACTCAAATTTTTTTTTTAATTTTTCTTTTTTACATAATTCATCTGGTTTATTTTTTGAATTAAATAAATATAATTGATTATTTTTGGCCTCGAAACTCTACGGAGCTGATGCCACTATAATAACATTCGTGTTTGTATTGTATTGTATTGTATTTATTGTATTTAAAAAAAACCTAAATAAAAAAGTGGTCTATTTATTTGAAAATGAAAAAAAAAACAATTTTTAATTAAAATAAATGAAAAAATGATTGAAAAAGTCGAAGTGTCTAAACAAAAATAAATATTTAATAAAAAACAATAAATAAAATAAATAATAAAAATAAAAAAATTAAATTTATGAAATTAAAATATGGAAATGAAAATTTGAATATAAAAAAACCTAAAACAAAATTTGATCAAAAATAATTAAAAAAACTCTCAAAATGTATTTTGCAAAATGCATTTTGATTTCAAAAGTAATTTCCTACGGGTCATGGGAACGGAGACCAGATGGAGTGGCGGAAGAGTTAAAGAACCTACTCACTAATCCGATTCCTCGGCATCCCAATTAAATGACTTAATTAACTGGAGATTAAAATAAAATAAAATTTATTTATTCATTTAAATAGCGATTAATATAATATTTAATTTATTCATTCATTTAACTGGAGATTAATATAATATTTAATCAATTTGAAAAAATTATTTAAAAATATTTTTTTATTTGATTCTCTTGTGAGATTATCTTTTTTCTTGTGGAAAATATCGAAATAAGTGATTTTTATTTGAAAATATTAATATTTATTATTACTACAAATCAATTGAAGTCAATATTATTAGTATTATTATTATTATTTATTATTATTATTATTATTTATTATTATTATTATTTATTATTATTATTATTTATTATTATTATTATTATTATTTATTATTATTATTATTAATTTTTATATTATTATCATTATTTTTATATTATTATTAGTTTTTGTAAATGTGAGACATAACTTCAGTTATAGGGTAAGAAAAACACTGCGCAATTGAAAAAAAAAAGAAAAAAAATATTCGCAAATAAAAAAATAAAAAAAAATAATATCATCGTTATCGGAAAGAGTACTAATAACATTAGCATAACATGTGATGACGTCGGAAATAATTATGATCGCTATCATATGGTCATTATCACTATTATTATTATTATTATTATTATTATTATTATTATTATTATTATTATTATTATTATTATTATTATTATTATTATTATCATCATCATCATCATCACCATTAATAATAATTTAAAGCGTTCCAGCAACAGGAGCAACGCAGGATCTAGCCATTAAACGCACAAGCCAACGAAAAGACCTACTTTCATAAGTTGAAATACGTCGACCGACACCAAAGATTTGAAAAGTTAACCTGAATATGAATGCCTTCAAGGGATGAATTATACTCGAAGCGAATTGTGTTGAGTTAGGAGTAAATGAATTTTCTGGTGAATTAAAATAGCTGATAATTTTTGTTAAATTAAAATAATTTTATATATTTTTAATTGATTAATTAATTGCGAAATCAATCAATTACTCCGAAATTAGGTTAATTGAGTAATAAACAATGAATGGATTAGGATTTCAAATAAATACTGTCCAAATACACACACAGTTAGTTATCCGCAAGAGGGCGCGATTTGTAGTTGGTACGCAACAACAAAAATAAACTGATCTTTATGGCGTGTCATGAAAAGTTTTCATCATTTTAAAATGATATGGAAAAATAAAATAAAAACGGTATTTCTATGGAAAAAAAAAACAAAAACAAAATAAATAATAAATAAAATGAATATTTTTGAATAAAAAATTGAAATAAATATATTAAAACTAAAATATCGAAATGAAATAAGCATTTAAGAGTTGAAATAAAAAAATTAAAAAAATTATTTTTATGAAAAATAGATTGAGATGCACTATCGAATCAAACGCTGAAGAAGCCAGTCTTAAGGAGTTCAAGGAATAAATAACACTGAGAACTGAGGGAGAAAAAAATAAAAAAGATTATAAAAAGATTAAATTGTTAAAAATAAAAAATAAAATAAATAAATAAATATTATGAAGAACAAATAAATAATAATAAATAAGAATTATGAAGAAAAAATAAATAATAATAAATAAGAATTATGAAGAAAAAATAAATAATAATAAATAAGAATTATGAAGAAAAAATAAAAGAGCGGACAGACACCAATAAAAATATAATAAAAACAATAATAATAATTTTTATTATTATTCGAGTGGCCTCGAAACTCTACGGGGTTAATGCCACTATAATAGTATTCGTGTTTGTATTGTATTGTATTGTCATAGAAAAATAAAATTATGAAGAAATATTATTAAAAAATATTAAAGAAATAAAAAGATTTGAAAAAAAAAAGAATAAGAATAAGTGTGATGAAAAAAATAGTTGAATAATAGGAATAAAAATAGGTTTGATGATTAAAAAAAGAGAAAAATAAAAATGATGAGAAAAAAGAGAAATAATAAGAATGATGAAAAAAAAAAAATAATAAGAATGATGAAGAAAAAAGAAATAATAAGAATGATGAAGAAAAAAGAAATAATAAGAATGATGAGAAAAAAAGAAATAATAAGAATGATGAAAAAAAAAAAAAGAATGATGAGAAAAAAAATAGAAATAATAAGAATGATGAAAAAAAAGAAATAATAAGAATGATGAAAAAAAAAAAGAAATAATAAGAATGATGAAGAAAAAAGAAATAATAAGAATGATGAAGAAAAAAGAAATAATAAGAATGATGAAGAAAAAATAGAAATAATAAGAATGATGAAAAAAAAAAAGAAATAATAAGAATGATGAAGAAAAAAGAAATAATAAGAATGATGAAGAAAAAAGAAATAATAAGAATGATGAAAAAAAAGAAATAAGGGATAGAGTATATACAAATACACCGTCTTCATTCATGGAAGATGTAGGAAAGCTCACATTTAGAAGGGAGTTTAAAAGTGAATGTAAACGTGAGAGGTCACTGAAGAAGAATGAATGAAGGAAGGAACGAAGACTCAACGAATGGATGAATGAATGGACTAATGAGAATGAATGAATGGATGGAAGAATGAGAACGAATGAATGAATGGAAGAATGAGAATGAATGAAGGAATGGAAGAATGAGAATGAATGAAGGAATGGAAGAATGAGAATGAATTAATGAATGGATGAATGGGAATGAATGAATAAATGGAAGAATGAGAATGAATGAATGAATGGAAGAAAAGAATGCGTGATAGATGGATATAAAAAAAGGCTGGAAATGGATGGATGAATGAGAGATAAAGAGTGAATTAATGAATGGAAGGAAAGGAGAGGGTGAATGGATGAATGGAGAGGAAAGGAGAGAGTGAATGGATGAATGGAAGGAAAGGAGAGGGTGAATGGATGAATGGAGAGGAAAGGAGAGGGTGAATGGATGAATGGAAGGAAAGGAGAGGGTGAATGGATGAATGGAGAGGAAAGGAGAGAGTGAATGGATGAATGGAAGGAAAGGAGAGGGTGAATGGATGAATGGAAGGAAAGGAGAGGGTGAATGGATGAATGGAGAGGAAAGGAGAGGGTGAATGGATGGAGAGGAAAGGAGAGGGTGAATGGATGGAGAGGAAAGGAGAGGGTGAATGGATGAATGGAGAGGAAAGGAGAGGGTGAATGGATGAATGGAGAGGAAAGGAGAGGGTGAATGGATGAATGGAAAGGAAGAAGAAAGTGAGAGGATGAATGGTTAAATATTAAATGAATAGAAGATAATAAAAATTAAAATTAAAAAACGAACGAGCAAAAAAAAACGATTAATAAATGAGTGAGTGAAGCAATAAGAGAAGATGAAGTAATGGATGAATGAATGAGTGAATGAAAGAGAATGAGTGAAAAAATTAATGAGAATGAATGAATGAATGAATGAATGAATGAATGAGAATGAGTGAGTGAATGAGAATGAGTGAGTGAATGAGAATGAGTGAGTGAATGAGTGAGTGAATGAGTGAGTGAATGAGTGAGTGAATGAATGAGTGGAAATGAATGAGTGAACTGGAGGCATGGGTTGAAGATCTGCCGAAGAATAGAAAAATTAAATGTCGTGTCATCATTGATTTGTACACACCAAACGAGTGGGACAAGGACAGGATACAACAGATACAAACATACAAACAAACAAAAACAAACAGACACACAAACAAATACATAAACGGACAAAAAAATAAAAAAGTTGAAAGGGACAACATGCACATGAAACATACACACACATACATTCATACATACAAACAAAAACACTAACGAGTTTACATGAAGACATGCACACAGACATACAAACATAAACACATACACACATACATAAACATACACATACAGACATAAACATACACATCCATCCAACGGCCCATAGCCTGCGTCCATGTTAGTCTTACAATACAACAACCATGAGGGACGTTAACTTCGAAGCACACCATACACCTCTTCCTTCCTGTCATCCCTCTTTTGCTTCCTCTTCCTTGTCTTCATCATCTCCTCCAATTTCTTTTTCTCTTCCTCCTTTATCTTCTTTGTTCCTCTTCTTTTTTTTCTTCTTCTTCATCATCTTCATTCTCCTCTTCTTCCTCCTCCTCCTCCTCCTCCTCCTCCTCCTCCTCCTCCTCCTCCTCCTCCTCCTCCTCCTCCTCCTCCTCCTCCTCCTCCTCCTCCTCCTCCTCCTCCTCCTCCTCCTCCTCCTCCTCCTCCTCCTCCTCCTCCTCCTCCTCCTCCTCCTCCTCCCCCTCCTCCTCCTCCTTCAAAGCCATGTTACGTCACGACCAATTTGACCACCTCAAGCCTCCTTCAAGCCTTCAAGTTGTATGCCATTCGACTCAATCACTTCAATCAAGTCCCCACCCAACTTCCTCCCCCCCCCAATCCCCACTCCGCCCACCCCCACACCCATTCTCTTCCTTGAACCTCTCGCAGACTCCCTATCGCCATCGCCGCCGTCGCTACCGCCACAAGCACCACCGTCGCTAGCAACGCCACAGCCGCCACTACAGCCACCACCAGCACCAGCGGCAGCAGCATCAACGGGCAAGCTTGAAGATGAAGAAGAAGAAGAAGAAGCAGAAGAAGTGGTAGAAGAAGAAGAGAGGATGGTGGGTGGGAAGATGAGGTGGAATGAAAAGGGGTTAAGTTGAGAGAATGTGACAGGGGTGTTGAGGAGGAAGAGGCAGACGAGGATGAAAGCCTTCCCATGCACTAAGATGAGCAGCGACTGATGGAAAAGGGCCCAAGCCCTGTAGAAGCGGCCCTTGAAGGGATCCGAGATGGCTGGGCACAAGATGTTGTTCAGGTTCACTTTGGTCGCCTGTGGTTGTTGGATGGTGTGGTGTTGGGTGGTTGTTGGGGGTGTTGTTTGGTGGTTGTTGGGGGTGTTGTTTGGTGGTGTAGTTGTTGAGAGTGTGGTTGTTGGGTGGTTGTTGTAGTAGTTTGTTTTGTTATTACAGCTGTTTTTGGGGTGTGGTTGTTTGTTTAGTTGTTTCATTGGTTTTGTTATTGGGATTGGGAGGTGTTGGCTTTTAAGCGTGTAGTGATTGCGTCGGTTTGTTGAGTGTGGTGAGGTTTGTCGTGGTGGCAAGAAGAGTAATGGGCTGGTAAGTTATGAAAAACAAAAAAATGATTGATCGGAAATGAATTTGAAAAATAAATAATTATTTGGAAAAAAAACAAAAAAAAACAGTTACCATGGCGATGGGCTGCAGGAAGAGGAAGTGGTAGAGGAACTGGAGAGCCAATACAAACACGGGCCACGACATATCTGGGAGGGGCTCAACCGAATAGGGCTCTGTAATTGGTTGGAGAGCATGACCTCATTAGTATTCTGATTAAGTGGATTTTTTTGGAAAAAAGAATAAAATTTTAATTAAAACATTAAATCCATATTACGCTAAAAAAAATTCAGTGAATGGAAATTTAGGCCTATTAAACTCAAGCTCGACACGTGACCTCTTGAACCACCAATAACAAGGTGCCTTGCGCTTGGTGACTCATTAAATCAAATGCAGGCAAATGATGGAGGCGTTAGGAATTGGAGAAGGAACAAATTGATGTTTTTTGAGACATTTCTCCATCCATCATCCACTCAACCATCCATCCATCCATCCATCCATCCATCCATCCATCCATCCATCCTCCATTCAACCATCCATCCATCCATCATCCACTCAACCATCCATCCATCATCCCCTCAACCATCCATCCATCCATCATCCATTCAACCATCCATCCATCTATCATCCACTCAACCATCTATCCATCCACTATCCACTCAACCATCTATCCATCCACTATTCACTCAACCATCCATTCATCCACCATTTACTCAACCATCCATCCATCCACCATTCACACAACCATCCATCTATCCACCATTCACACAACCATCCATCCATCCCATCAACCATTCATTTTAACATTCACCTTATTCTATCCCCCTCTTCTCCACACCACACCACACCACACCACACCACACCACACCACACCACACCAAACCACACCACACCACACCACACCACACCAAACCACACCACACCACACCACACCACACCACACCACACCACACCACACCACACCAAACCACACCACACCACACCACACCACACCACACCAAACCACACCACACCACACCACACCACACCAAACCACACCACACCACACCACACCACACCACACCACACCACACCACACCAAACCACACCACACCACACCACACCACACCACACCACACCACACCACACCACACCACACCAAACCACACCACACCCCACCACACCACACCACACCACACCACACCACACCACACCACACCACACCACACAACGCCACACCACATCACACCACACCACACCACACCACACCACACCACACCACACCACACCACACCAAACCACACCACACCACACCACACCACACCAAACCACACCACACCACACCACCCCTCTTTATACACCAAGCTTTCTCACCACACCACACCCCCTAAACCCCCCCACACACCATACTCAATACCACGCCATCCACACACACCCCCATACAAACCACCACCCACCTCCTAGACTCATGAGATAGATGGGGATGATGAGGATGAGCAAATGCTGCAGCCAATAGACCGTCACCTCGAAAGGAAGCTGTGATGTGATTGGTTGAAGGTGATTGTGACTGCTTGAAAATGAGTATGATTGGCTGAAAAAACTTGTTATTATCATGGTTATTATTAATTGAATTTTTTTTAAATAAGAGATTTTTACTGAAAAAGCGCATCTCAGCTGATTGATTTGGCGCTTAATCTTATTGATTTATACTATTTGCTATTTGTTGAGTGCATGTCAACGATAAATAATAATTTTAAAGAATGAAATAAATAAATTCAATTTGTGAAGCGCCAAAAAAAGCGACTGAGGCGCACGGACTGGACGAACATATGAGAAGTTCAAGTAACTGATCGTTGGTGTTGTTGCTTTCGCAATCAAAGCCATCAAACGCCCCCGCAAGCTCATTCACGCTGGATTCAATAACATTGCCACACAACCCCACCAATCCTTCCCCCCCCTCCAACCAACTCCCTAAAATACCCCTTTGAAACCTCCCAACTTTCTAAAATCCACTCAAACCTCCCCAAAACTTTTTCCTCTTCTTCCCCCCTTCTCTCACAATCCACCCAACTTCTTAAAACCCACCAATCTCCCCAAATTCCACCCATCAATCCTCACCCCAACCCACCATGCGAGTGTTGACGACGGGGAAGAAGAGGGCGATGACCACACCACTCAGCATGTGTGTCTGTACCCGGAAAAGCACCGTCAACATGCGAGAAGGGGGGAACGCCAAGAGGTAAATCTGAGGGGGGTTGGTGGTTTTTGGGAGTGGTTATGAGGTTGTGGGTGGTTTTTGGGGGTGGTTATAAAAGGTGTGGGTGGTTTTTAGTGGATGAAGTTGGAGAGGA
>OX387259.1:3587088-3592088 GCA_947562095.1 Branchellion lobata
CTATTTTAATTTACATTTTTATTTATTTTTTATGTTTTATAAATATGTGTGTTATAGTAAATTTAAATTTCCTATTTTTTTCATTCTTTGAAATTTTCATTTTTGAGGAAGATTAATTATTTCTTTAACAAAAATGCGTATTCTTAAATAGGTTATAACGAAGAGGGCAATTTTTCAATTTTGATTTATTTCAAGTTTAACTTGTCGAATAGATTTTCTTCAGGTAAAAATGGGAAGTTATTTGAGCAAAGTGGCGATTTGATTACAGTTTTGGAGTTTGAAATCAGGTTTTTGACAAAACGTTTTACATGTAAAATCTAACTGAGTTTTACATTTCAATTCTATTTGATCTTTTTGAACACAAATGAACAGAATAGAAAATTTAAAAGTTTAGAAACCTTTAAATAACCCAGTCTTATCATAAAAAGTCTCAACATATTTCAAACTTGTGATCCTGACTGATAAAACAATTTTTTCGAATAATTTATGGTTTCAAGTTGAATAGACGAAAACACATTTTAAAATATTGTATGCAAAAATAAATTAAATTCTACAAAAATGGCGGACTCTGACTGGCAAGAGTGCTTAGAGTGGATAAAGCGTTTAGACTTTCTAGATAGAGATGAGCCGCTATTGAGAGCGAATGTCCAAATTCACGATTTTGCCCAAAATCTTCGGGATGGTGTGGTACTGTGTCGCATTCTCAATGCTCTGGCCCGTGGCATCATTGACCAGAGACAATTCAGTCAGCGCCCTCATATGTCACAGGTTTATATGATTTCTCTATTAGAATTAATATTCAATTATTACATAATGGATTCATCTGATGAACCTCATTATTACACAACTATCTTATTGGAATACATTGTTTTTATATTCCCAAAAAAATCACTGATCCAACTGGAATGACTTCCTCATACTTTGTCATAATTTGATTTTTACGAAATTTCAAGCATCTACTATCAAAGCACACCACTTTCAAAAATACCCAAAAATCAAAACTTTTCATAAAAACTTTTTTTAACCCCTTAAAATTCGCCATAAATCTCAAAATTTCCAAAAACCTTGATTCTTTAAAACCCCTAAAAACCTAAATTTTTTGAAACCCCCAAAAACTTCGATACCCCCACAGTTTCTGTGCAGCAAGAACATAGAGGTTTTCTTGAGCAAGTGCCAACAGGACTTCCGCATGGTGGAGGAAGATCTTTTCTCTGTGCCCGACCTTTTTGACCTTTGTGGCTTTGCCAAAGTGGTTCGCACCCTCTCCATCCTCTCCAACACACATCTTGCCCTCCAATCACGTGTTGCGTACGTTGATGGGGATGGGAGGATGGGGATGATGATGATGATGATGATGATGAAAGTTCTAATAATAATAATAATAATAATAATAATAATAATAATAATAATAATAATAATAATAATAATAATAATAATAATAATAATAATAATAATAATAATAATAATAATAATAATAATAATAATAATAATAATAATAATAATAATAATAATAATAATAATAATAATAATAATAATAATAATAATAATAATAATAATAATAATAATAATAATAATAATAATAATAATAATAATAATAATAATAACAATAATAATAATAATAATAATAATAATAATAAAAATTAATAATAATAAAAATTAATAATAATAATAATAATAATAATAATAATAAATAAATTGTTACTATTATTAATTTTTTTTGTTTCCTATGAAACATCTTTAATTAATAAAAAGAAAGATAATAATTTTAATAAAGATATTATTATTATTCTTTTTCAAATTTCATTTTTTTATTTATTATTATTCTTCTTATTCTCATTTATTTACTCAGAGGTTTCAAGGTAGGAAGCGATCAGGACTATGGAACCCTGAAGTCTGTGGCCAAGTCAGTATTTTAATAATAATAATAATAATAATAATAATAATAATAATAATAATAATAATAATAATAATAGTAATGATGATGATAATAATAATAATAATAATAATAATAATAATAATAATAATAATAATAATAATAATAATAATAATAATAATAATAATAATAATAATAATAATAATAATAATAATAATAATAATAATAATAATAATAATAATAATAATAACAATAATAATAATAATAATAATAATAATAATAATAATAATAATAATAATAATAATAATAATAATAATAATAATAATAATAATAATAATTATAATAATAATAATAATAATAATACAATAATAATTTCACTTATATAGCTTTTAATATTTATTATTTCTTTTTTTAGCATTACTTTTTTTTCAACAAGTTTCATGGTTTTCAAAAAGTTTATTTTTGGTGCCAGCAATTGTCCAACAACAACAACAACACAAACATCCAAAACACCACCAACAACAACAACAGCACGAACATCCAAAACACCACCAACAACAACAACAGCACAAACATCCAAAACACCACCAACAACAACAACACAAACATCCAAAACACCACCAACAACAGCAACAACACAAACATTCAAAATACCACCACCAACAATTACAACCCAAACATCCAAAACACCACCACCAACAACACAAACATCCAAAACACCACCAACAACAGCAACAACATTCAAAACACCACCACCAACAACAACAACACAAACATTCAAAACACCACCAACAAAAACAACAACACAAACATCCAAAACACCAACAACAACAACAACATCCAAAACACCAACAACAACACAAACATCCAAAACACCACCAACAACAACAGCACAAACATCCAAAACACCACCACCAACAACAACAACAACACGAACATTCAAAACACCACCAACAACAAAAACAGTCACAGACAGTTGCACAGCAACGAAGATAGTGCGTACACCAAGTATGACGACAAGATTTACCAGGATATTCTCTCTATCAAGCGGCAAGAATCAATGAGAGTACGTCGCTGTTGTTGTAGTTGTTTATGTTGTTGTTTTTGTTGATGATGATGTTTTTTTTGTTGATGTTGTAGTTTCTTTTGTTTATGTAGTTGCTTTTGTTAATGTTATTGTTGGATTTTTTGGTTTTGTTGCTTTTGTTTATGTTATAGTTGCTTTTGTTGTTGCTGTTGGTGTTTTTTGTCGTTGTTTTGCTGGTGTTGTTTTGTTTTTATGGTTAATAATTATATTTACTCACCATCATACCTCCCTACTTTTTTCTCCCTTATCCACTCTCTCACTACCATCATGACCACCATTCCAACACCCACCCACCACCATTATTACCCTTCAACCATCCCACCACTCCACTATACCTCTCACCACCACCATCGCAACACCCCCACCACCCCACCATTGCAACACCACCACCACCACCACCATCGCAACACCCTCACCACCCCACCATTGCAACACCACCACCACCATCGCAACACCCTCACCACCCCACCATTGCAACACCACCACCACCATTGCAACACCACCACCACCATCGCAACACCACCACCATGGGTGCAGGAGTTGGTGAAGGTGTCTCAGATGACGAAGAGAGAGTACTGTCTTAAGGAGATTGTGGACACTGAGAGGAACTACATCGGAGTGCTGCATATGATTGTCGAGGTGGGAAGGGGGGAGGTTGAGTGGAATGGGTGGTTGGGTGAAGGGTTGAGTGAGGTGGGGTAGGTTGGGTGGGGTTGGTTGGGTGGAGTGGGTTGGGTGGAGTGGGTTGGGTGGGGTGGGTTGGGCTGAGTATAAAGGTAGACTAGAGAGATAAGTTGGGTGGATAAGGTGGGGAATTGGGTGGATTGAGTGGGGGGTGGATTGCATGAGGTGGAATGTTGGCTGAGGCAGGGGCGAATGTAGAGAAAAAGTGTTAAATGAAAGAAGAATGTGTGGAAAGAAAAGGAAAGAACTGAAGGAAGAATGGAGGCATGGTGGAGGGAGGGGATGGTAAGGTATGTCCTTGCAGGGAACAGAAAGGTGGTCTGGAGTATTTATGCGTTTTGACAATATTATTGGCAAGTTTTTATAACCAACTGTTGTTTTTTTTTGTTTTTTTTTTGTTGTTATTCCTCGCCGTTATATTTTCATTCTATCTGTTGTTGTTATTGTTGTTGTTGTTGTTGTTGTTTTTGTTGTTGTTGTTGTTGTTGTTGTTGTTGTTGTTGTTGTTGTTGTTGTTGTTGTTGTATTTTTAAGCTCATTCATCAATACATCATTGTCTCTTATGTTTTCCCTCATATTTCAATCATCATTTTCATATTCTATTATATAGTTTTTAAAAATTATTTGTTATTTTTTTGTTTTTTTTACTATTATTTTCATTTACTTTTTTTCATTTTTGTTTTTATACTCTTCTTATTGAAAATCTTTTTCAGGTTTATTGTTGTTATTATCGTTATTATTATTATTATTATTGTTATTATTATTGTTGTTGTTGTTCTTATTATTATCATTACCATTTTTATCATTATTTTTATTATTTTTGTTACTTTTGTTGTTGTTGTTGTATAACATTGGTTCTTTAGAGCTGATAGTGTACTCCGTTTGTACTCACCCATCTCTCCACCACCCCTCCCTCCACCGTCCCTTCTTCCACCACCCATTCCTCCACCACCCCTCTTTCCACCACCCCTTCCTCCACCACCCATCCTTCCACCACCCCTCCTTCCACCACCTCTCCCCCCACCACCCCTCCTTCCACCACCCCTTCCTCCACCACCCCTCCCTCCACCACCCCTCCTTCCACCACCTCTTCCTCCACCACCCCTCCTTCCACCACCCCTTCCTCCACCACCCATCCCTCCACCACCCCCAGCAATTCAAAAGACCCCTCTATGAAAAACTTCAAAAACAAAACGTTGACGTGCTATTCAAGGGGATTGAGGTTCTTTTTCTTATTTTTTTAAAGAAAAATAAAAAAAATTATGTTTAGTTTTTCAATTTTGCTCATATATTCAAATTTTGATTTTTTAACTCTACTCATATATTTTAATTTTGAGTTTTTTCACTTTTTATTAT
>OX387259.1:3597088-3624588 GCA_947562095.1 Branchellion lobata
GGGGTGTGGGTGTGGGTGGGTGTGGGTGGGGTGTGGGTGTGGTGGGGGTTGGTGTGGGGTGTTGGTGTAGGTGTGAGTGGGGTGTGGGGTGTGGGTGTAGGTGGGGGTAGGGGTGGGAATGTGGATGTGGGTGTGGGTGGGGGGAGGGGTGAGTAGGTGGGTGATAGAAGTTGATAAGTTATTTTTTTAATCACAAAATTTTAGTTACTTTTGTATACTTGAAGAATATTTTGAAAAGATCATTGAGGTGCAGGATCTTATTGAACATACAACCATCCAATCAGAGACAACATCTGCCCAGCTGGATGGACCAATCACAGACACCGGTTTGTTCTCACCACCTTCATCGAACCAACCATTTGTGACGTCTGCCGGAAGTTGTTGAGGTGATGATGATGCTGATGATGATGATGATGATGATGATGATGATGATGATGATGATGATGATGATGATGATGATGATGATGATGATGATGATGGTGATGATGATGATGATGGTGATGATGATGATGATGATGATGATGACGATGATGATGATGATGATGATGATGATGATGATGATGATGATGATGATGATGACGACGACGACGATAGCGATTTGTATTTGGACACAGAGACATTGTTTTTGTTCTTGGAACTTTCACTCAATGAATTCAAGCATTATTATTATTAATTATTTATTTTATTATTATTGAAAATATCTCCTTTATTTTAAGTCTCAATTGTTTCGTGTTTATTTTCAAAATAATTTCCACTCGACAGGGGTGTCTTCTTCCAAGGCTACAAGTGCAAGAGTGAGTCATCACGCAACGTTTTTTCTTCATTTCATCCCTTCATTTCATCCCTTCATTCCATCCCTTCATTCCATCCCTTCATTCCATCCCTTCATTCCATCCCTTCATTTCATCCCTTCATTCCATCCCTTCATTCCATCCCTTCATTCCATCCCTTCATTTCATCCCTTCATTCCATCCCTTCATTTTTCATTCCTTTTTTCTTCATTTTCTTTTCATTAATTCCATTAATTCAGTTTTCTTTGTTTTTTTTCCACATTCTTTTTTTATATATTTTTTAAATATTTTTTCATTCCTTCTTTTTTTTTCATTCCTCCCTCCTTCCTTCCATCCTTCCCTCCATCCTTCCATCCTTCCCTCCTTCCTTCCTTCCTTCCTTCCTTCCTTCCTTCCTTCTTTCATTCCTTCCTTCCTTCCTTCCTTCTTTCCTTCCTTCTTTCCTTCAGACACCAGCATGTCGGTACACAAGGATTGTGTCTCGCAAGCTAAAAATAGCGACGGTGAGCCGAGGAGAGAATGCAATTAAATACTTTAAAAAATAAATTGAATATTGTTTGAATAATAAAATAAAAAATATAGAAAATAATTAATATAAAAAAATACAGAAAAAAAACAATAGGAATAATAATAGAAATAATAATAGAAATAATAATTAATACAAATAATAATAATAGAAATAATAATAGAAATAATAGTTAATAGAAATAGAAATAATAGAAATAATAATAAAAATCTTGAAAATTGCCTATCTCTAGAAGCGCTAATAAATATTTTCAATTTAAAAATAAATAATATGCATAACAAAAACAATCATAGTGTATATTGAAGTAATTCATAATAATAATAATAATAATAATAATAATAATAATAATAATAATAATAATAATAATAATAATAATAATACATAAATAAATATTCCCATAGGACCTCCTACGGTACCCCCCAGAGAAGCCAATGGACGTAAGATGTTGCTCATAATATTATTTATATTAAATAATAATTATTATGTGAGCATTATTATAGAAATAATAATAATAGTTATGAACATAATCATAAAAATAACAATAATAGTTATGAACATGATCATAAAAATAATAATAATAGTTATGAACATAATCATAGAAATAATAATAATATTAATTATGAACATAATCATAGAAATAATAATAATATTAATTATGAACATAATCATAGAAATAATAATAATATTAATTATGAACATAATCATAGAAATAATAATAATAACTACGAACATTATTTGATTGACAAAGCATGATGTCCATCATATACATTGTGTTGTTGGTCCTCCTTTCCACTTTGGTTCATAATTATTAGTTAGTATTTATTCAGTAATTATAGTATTTTTTATGATCTTTCTTTCTTTCATCCACCATCCCTTCATCATCAAAACCTCTTTTTCCTCCTTCCTTCCCCTTCACTTCTTTGCCATTCTCTTTCTTTCCTCTTCCCCTTTCTTCGCCTTCATTTCTCCTTTTTTCTTCTTTCTCCTTTTTTTCTTCTTTCTCTTTTTTTTTTCTTCTTTCTCTTTTTTTTTTCTTCTTTTTCACCTCTTCCTCTTCTCTCCTTCATCCTTCCTCTCATTTCTTTCCATTATTTCTTACTTCTTCACTCCCTCCCTCTCTCTCTCTCTCTCTCTCTCTCTCTCTCTCTCTCTCTCTCTCTCTCTCTCTCTCTCTCTCTCTCTCTCTCCCTCCCCTCTCTTTCTTTCACTCTCTTTCCAATCCACAGACAAAGCCAAGGCCACATCCACCTACTCGGGCCTCCCACCACCCCCCTCTTCCAGACCCCCCCTCCACTTCTCCGAAGATGACGTCATCGTTGTTCTTTCCACCGAAAATGATCCCTGGTGGATGGTGGGTGGGTTGATGGGAGGATAAGATTTTAAAATGTTTTTATTTTAAAAAATTATTTCATTATAAAAAAAATTTATTAAAAAAAATATAATAATAATACATGAAATTAGTAGTAAAATATTTCTAATAATAGAAATGCATTCCAATAAAAATAATAATAATAATAATAATAATAATAATAATAATAATAATAATAATAATAATAATAATAATAATTCAAAAAAAAATTTTTGTATAACTTTTAATGAAAAAATAAAAATAAAAGCATAATTTTATTTAATAAAATATTATATAAAAAATAATAATAATAATAAGGATGATCATCATCATCAGGGCAAAATGGGCTCTTCAGAGGGTTACTTCCTGAAAAACTTTGTCACCATTATTAAGGTTCTGAAGGCTACTGTCATCCTTCCATCCATCCATCCATCCTTCCATCCATCCATCCTTCCATCTATCCATCCTTCCATCTATCCATTCCTCCACCCACCCATCCATCCTTCCATCCATTCTTTCATCCTTCCATCCATCCATTCCTCCATCTTTTTATCCATCCATCCATTCATCCAACCATTCTCCCATTCTGCCATCCATTCATTTTTCCGTCTATCCATCCATCCTTTCATCCTTTCATACATCCTTCCATCCATCCATCCTTCCATCCATCCATCCATTCATCCCTCCATCTCTCCATCCATCCATCCTTCAATTTGTTTATTCATCCATCTATCCATCCATCCCTCCGTCCTTCCATGTTTCCATTCTTCAATCCACCCATTCATTTATTCATCCATCTATCCATCCATCTGTCCATTTAGCTATCTATCTATCTCTATCTATCCATGTAACTATCTATATATCTATCTATTCATTCATTTGTTTATCCATCTCTCCGTCCATCCATAAATCTTTCCAGTCTTCCATTCATCTATTCATTCCTTTTATCCATTCATCACTTCACCCATTCATCAATTCATCCGCCTACCAATCCATTCATGCATACTTCCATTAATCCTTGCACCCATCAATGCATAAATCCATCCATCAACCAATCAGAGTCGAGAACAGGATGAGTCACAAACACCTGGTCCCAACCAATCAATCAATCCTATCACTTTTCTCACGCCACACCCCTCCACTCCCATTTGTCCATCCCTTCCGGGCCGTCCAAACCGAGTGATGTCAATGGTTCAAACGACATCCAATAACAGATTCTCTTCCAGTTCTTTAACCAATAAGCTTTCAGTAAATTCCGATGCTCCACCCCTTCCCGCCAGAGAACGCATGTCAAATTCTACCATCAACCACTCCCATAATTTTACACATCCTTCACCCCTCCCTTCTCCCCCTCTCAACTCCTCCTCCTTTCTCAACGACTTCTTTGGCGAAGATTTGGCTATTTTCCCTTGGTGTGTTTCTGTTGTTTGTGTTGTTGCGTTGTTGTTTGTTTTGTTGTTGTGTTGTTGTTTATGTTGTTGTTGTGTTGTTTTTTATATTGTTGTTTGTTTTGTTGTGTTGTTGTTTGTGTTGTTATTTTGTTTTTGTGTTTTTGTTGTTCGTGTTGTTGTTTGTTTTGTTGTGTTGTTGTGCTGTGTTGCTTTTTTGTGTTGTTTTTAGTACTGTGTTACCATTCATCTTATCCATCTCATCCACCCATTTATCCATCCCATTCACCCATTCATTTATCTCATCCACCCATCCATCCATCCCATCCACCCATGCATTCATCCACCACCCATTCATCCATCCACCACCCATTCATCCATCCACCACCCATTCATCTATCCACCACCCATTCATCCATCCATCCACCCATTCATCCATCTCATCCACCCATTCATCCATCTCATCCACCCATTCATCCATCTCATCCACCCATTCATCCATCCCATCCACCCATTCATCCATCTCATCCACCCATTCATCCATCCCATCCACCCATTCATCCATCTCATCCACCCATTCATCCATCTCATCCACCCATCCATCCATTCCATCCGCCCATTCATCCACCTCATCCACCCATTCATCCATCCACCACCAGCTTTCACCCAAAACATCAAACCAACCCCATCCAAACTTTTTTTCACCAATCCCAACCAAAATCAACCACCTCTCAACCCCCCTTCTCTCCCCAGGTTTGTGGGTGAGATGTCGAGGGAGAGGGCGGGAGAGCTGTTGAGCCCCCTGCAGGATGGGTGCTACCTGGTGCGCATCAGTAATACCGCAGATCGCAAAGGAGAATTGTCTTTGAGTCTTAAGTGAGGGATTGGGGGGGTTTGGGGTTTTTGGGGGGGTGAGGGGGGATTGGGGGGGGGGGGGGGGATTTGGGGGGGGGGGAAGGGAGGGGGGTTCGGGGCTGTATGGGTAAGTAAGTAGTTTTTGGAGGGTTGGACAATGGAGATGAAGGTTAGATAAAGAATATAAAACCACGTCATACCATGCCACACTACAGGAACATACCACACCACACCACGCCACATCACACAACATCACACCACCCCACACCACACCACTCCACGCCACACCACATCACACAACACCACACCATACCACACCACACCACATCACACTTGCCACTCATAAAGGTTCGGTGAAGGAAGACACCCGGTCAAGAACATCAAGATACAACGAGGTAGCGACAAGAGATGGTTCTTGTCTGACTGCAAGACCTTCTCTACTGTTCAGGTGTGGTGTGGTGTGGTGTGGTATGGTGTGGTGTGGTGTGGTGTCATATGGTATGGTGTGGTGTGGTGTTGTGGGTGTGATGTGGTGTGGTGTGGTGTGGTGTGGTGTGTTGGGGTGTGGTGTGGTGTGGTGTGGTGTGGTATGGTGTGGTGTGGTGTGGTGTCATATGGTATGGTGTGGTGTGGTGTTGTGGGTGTGATGTGGTGTGGTGTGGTGTGGTGTGGTGTGTTGGGGTGTGGTGTGGTGTGGTGTGGTGTGGTATGGTGTGGTGTGGTGTGGTGTCATATGGTATGGTGTGGTGTGGTGTTGTGGGTGTGATGTGGTGTGGTGTGGTGTGGTGTGGTGTGTTGGGGTGTGGTGTGGTGTGGTGTGGTGGAGTGTGGTGTGGTGTGGTGTGGTGTGGTGTGGTGTGGTGTGGTGTGGTGTGGTGTGGTGTGGTGTGGTGTGGTGTGGTGTGGTGTGGTGTGGTGTGGTGTGGTGTGGTGTGGTGTGTTGTGGTGGGGTGTGGTGTGGTGGAGTGTGTTGTTGTGTGGTGTAGGGTTGTGTGCTACCTGTTCTAAATTACTTATTCACCACCATCCAAGTTACTTCTCGATAACACTATACCACCAAAACCATTATCATAAGCCCTACATAATTACCACCATCTTATCCTCACCATCATGTACACCAACACCACCATCACCAACACCATCATCAACACCACCAACACCACCATCACCAACACCATCATCAACACCACCAACACCACCATCACCAACACCATCATCAACACCACCATCAACAACACCACCATCTCACCACAGGACACCATTGAATTCTACCAAAAGAACTCTCTAGACTCGTGCTTCTCGGAGGCTCCCACCAACCTCTCCATACCTTTCAAGGACACCCTCCCATGCCCCGATAACTGACCGCACACTCTAACCCTCTTTACGTTGCCTTAACCCCTCTGTACGTTGTATTTACCCCTCTTTACGTTGTTTTAACCCCTATTTACGTTGTATGTGCCCCTCTTTACGTTGTATTAACCCCTATTTACGTTGTATTTGCACCTCTGCGTTGTATTTACCCCTCTTCGCGTTACCTTTGCACTCTTCGTTTACAATTCAAACCCATATTACGTACACTCAAATCTTTTTTAGAGTTATTTTTACCTCTTTTAACAATTCCAACCTCACCTTCTCATTCTACTCCACGTTAGTTTAACTCCTCTACCCTAACCCTTACCCTAACCCTAATCCTTACCCTGAACCTAACCCTAACTCTAACCCTAACCTTAACCCTAACCTTAACCCTAACCTTAACCCTAACCTTAACCCTAACCTTAACCCTAACTCTAACCCTAACCTTAACCCTAACCTTAACCCTAACCCTAACCTTAACCCTAACCTTAACCCTAACCTATTTTACTTTCAAGTTAACTTTTTCTTTCATCGTTCTTTCAACTTTCTTATTCACTCCTAATTCTTATGGATTTGAACGTTGTTTAGTAATTTGAAACTTCTTGTCATCAAATTCTTAAAAAATTTCAACTTTTTATTAAGATTTTTTCAAAACTTATCGCAACTTCGATATTTATTCAGTCTTTTTCAAACCTTTTTAAAATCTCCTTCAAACCTCCTTCAAACCTCCTTCAAACCTCCTTCAAACCTCCTTCAAACCTCCTTCAAACTCCTTCAAACCTCCTTCAAACCTCCCTCAAACCTCCTTCAAACTTCCTCCAAACCTCCTTCAAACCTCCTCCAAACCTCCTTCAAACCTCCTTCAAACCTCCTTCAAACCTCCTTCAAACCTCCTTCAAACCTCCTTCAAACCTCCTTCAAACCTCCTTCAAACCTCCTTCAAACCTCCTTCAAACCTCCTTCAAACCTCCTTCAAACCTCCCTCATACCTCCTTCAAACCTTTTTCAAACCTCCTTCAAACCTCTTTCAAACCTCCTTCAAACCTCCTTCAAACCTCCTTCAAACCTCCTTCAAACCTTCTTCAAACCTCCTTCAAACCTCCTTCAAACCTCCTTCAAACCTCCTTCAAACCTCTTTCAAACCTCCTTCAAACCTCCTTCAAACCTCCTTCAAACCTCCTTCAAACCTCCTTCAAACCTCCTTCAAACCTCCTTCAAACCTCCTTCAAACCTCCTTCAAACCTCCTTCAAACCTTCTTCAAACCTCCTTCAAACCTCCTTCAAACCTCCTTCAAACCTCCCTCAAACCTCCTTCAAACCTCCTTCAAACCTTCTTCAAACCTCCTTCAAACCTCCTTCAAACCTCCTTCAAACCTCCTTCAAACCTCTTTCAAACCTCCTTCAAACCTCCTTCAAACCTCCTTCAAACCTCCTTCAAACCTCCTTCAAACCTCCTTCAAACCTCCTTCAAACCTCCTTCAAACCTCCTTCAAACCTCCTTCAAACCTCCTTCAAACCTCCTTCAAACCTCTTTCAAACCTCCTTCAAACCTCCCTCATACCTCCTTCAAACCTTTTTCAAACCTCCTTCAAACCTCTTTCAAACCTCCTTCAAACCTCCTTCAAACCTCCTTCAAACCTCTTTTAAACCTCCTTCAAACCTCCTTCAAACCTCCTTCAAACCTCCTTCAAACCTCCTTCAAACCTCCTTCAAACTCCTTCAAACCTCCTTCAAACCTCCCTCAAACCTCCTTCAAACTTCCTCCAAACCTCCTTCAAACCTCCTCCAAACCTCCTTCAAACCTCCTTCAAACCTCCTTCAAACCTCCTTCAAACCTCCTTCAAACCTCCTTCAAACCTCCTTCAAACCTCCTTCAAACCTTCTTCAAACCTCCTTCAAACCTCCTTCAAACCTCCTTCAAACCTCCTTCAAACCTCCTTCAAACCTCCTTCAAACCTCCTTCAAACCTCCTTCAAACCTCCTTCAAACCTCCTTCAAACCTCTTTCAAACCTCCTTCAAACCTCCCTCATACCTCCTTCAAACCTTTTTCAAACCTCCTTCAAACCTCTTTCAAACCTCCTTCAAACCTCCTTCAAACCTCCTTCAAACCTCTTTTAAACCTCCTTCAAACCTCCTTCAAACCTCCTTCAAACCTCCTTCAAACCTCCTTCAAACCTCCTTCAAACTCCTTCAAACCTCCTTCAAACCTCCCTCAAACCTCCTTCAAACTTCCTCCAAACCTCCTTCAAACCTCCTCCAAACCTCCTTCAAACCTCCTTCAAACCTCCTTCAAACCTCCTTCAAACCTCCTTCAAACCTCCTTCAAACCTCCTTCAAACCTCCTTCAAACCTTCTTCAAACCTCCTTCAAACCTCCTTCAAACCTCCTTCAAACCTCCTTCAAACCTCCTTCAAACCTCCCTCATACCTCCTTCAAACCTTTTTCAAACCTCCTTCAAACCTCTTTCAAACCTCCTTCAAACCTCCTTCAAACCTCCTTCAAACCTCCTTCAAACCTCCTTCAAACCTCCTTCAAACCTCCTTCAAACATCCTCCAAACCTCCTTCAAACCTCCCTCAAACCTCCTTCAAACCTCCTTCAAACCTCCCTCAAACCTCCTTCAAACCTCCTTCAAACCTCCCTCAAACCTCCTTCAAACCTCCTTCAAACCTCCTTCAAACCTCCTTCAAACCTCCTTCAAACCTCCTTCAAACCTCCTCCAAACCTCCTTCAAACCTCCTTCAAACCTCCTTCAAACCTCCTTCAAACCTCCTTCAAACCTCCTTCAAACCTCCTTCAAACCTCCTTCAAACCTCCTTCAAACCTCCTTCAAACCTCCTTCAAACCTCCTTCAAACCTCCTTCAAACCTCCTTCAAACCTCCTTCAAACTTCCTTCAAACCTCCTTCAAACCTCCTTCAAACCTCCTTCAAACTTCCTTCAAACCTCCTTCAAACCTCCTTCAAACCTCTTTCAAACCTCCTTCAAACCTCCTTCAAACCTCCTTCAAACCTCTTTCAAACCTCCTTCAAACCTCCTTCAAACCTCTTTCAAACCTCCTTCAAACCTCCTTCAAACCTCCTTCAAACCTCTTTCAAACCTCCTTCAAACCTCCTTCAAACCTCCTTCAAACCTCCTTCAAAACAATTTCTTTCTCCAACCTCTTGAGCCCTCTTTTGTGGTCTCACAGTCCCGACCACCTAACGCCACTTCAATCATTTCTTATTGCGTCTCAGTTTTTGCTTTGGCGCTTTACAATTTGGATTTATTATTATTATTATTATTATTATTATTATTATTATTATTATTATTATTATTATTATTATTATTATTATTATTATTATTATTATTATTATTATTATTATTATTATTATTATTATTATTATTATCATTATTATTATTATTATTATTATTATTATTATTATTATTATTATTATTATTATTATTATTATTATTATTATTATTATTATTATTATTATTATCATTTTTATTCGTTGTTGTATTGAACGCCAACACGGGTGGAGCTGATCCTCGGTGGTTTTGCGGCCTTGACTATTTATTCGTGTTTTAACGCTCATTTTCTGTATTAAATTTTTTTTTTTTAATTTCTTTTTTGTTTTTTTTTAGTTTTTTTGTTTTGAAATTTCGTTACGAATTCAATCTTTTTATTATTATTAACTTTTAATCTCAAATATATTTTTTGATTCCTCAAAACTCTTTCTTGACTTCCAACCGTGCTGAAACCGTAATAACATAGTTTTTTAAATTTTATTTCATAATTTTATGCAACTACTACTACTACTACTACTACTACTACTACTACTACTACTACTACTACTACTACTTCTACTACTACTACTACTACTACTACTACTACTACTACTACTACTACTACTACTACTACTACTACTACTTCTACTACTACTACTACTACTACTTCTACTACTACTACTACTGCTACTACTAATACTACTACTACTAGTACTACTACTACTACTACTACTACTTCAACTACTACTACTACTACTACTACTACTACTACTACTACTACTACTACTACTACTACTACTACTGCTGCTACTCCTAATACTACTACTACTAGTACTACTACTACTACTACTACTACTACTACTACTACTACTACTACTACTACTACTACTACTACTACTACTACTACTACTACTACTACTACTACTACTACTACTACTACTACTACTACTACTACTACTACTACTACTACTTCTACTACTACTACTACTACTACTACTACTACTACTACTACTGCTACTACTAATACTACTACTACTAGTACTACTACTACTACTACTACTACTTCTACTACTACTACTACTACTACTACTACTACTACTACTACTACTACTACTACTACTACTGCTACTACTAATACTACTACTACTAGTACTACTACTACTACTACTACTACTTCTACTACTACTACTACTACTACTACTAATAATAATAATAATAATAATAATAATAATAATAATAAACTTCTTCAATTTGATTTAATCTTTTCATAACAACCATATTCATTTTTAATTTATGTCATGAAAAGCCTCGTGCGATTGAATATTGCTTCAGTTCTCAATATCTTGAAATTTTTCAAATGATCGACAATAGATCGGTGTACATTTCAAGTTTTAAGAAAAAAAATTTAACTTTTAAAATTTCGAAATAAATTTATTATCTTTTGATTTAACTTTTCAATTTTTTGAATTTCCGTTTTAAATTATTTCCAATTATGAATTGTTCTATAGAATCTTATTCATATATATTCCATTTCCTCACCCCCCTGCCACGAGTTACAAGCAACCAAATTCATTCGATAACATTTCTTTCATGAAAATGAACACCTTTACTTGAATATCGACCACTACATCAACTTCCTGCCTTCTTCAACCATCATTACCATCGTCATCATCATCAGCATCCTTTTCACCATCATCATCATCATCTTCATCATCATCATCATCATCATCATCATCATCATCATCATCCTCCTCCTCTTCACCATCATCATCATCATCATCACCATCATCATCATCCTCCTCCTCCTCCTCCTCCTCCTCCTCTTCGCCATCATCATCAAACTCTTATACAACATCTTTCCTTCGTTCTAGCAACATATCCCAGTCAATTTCTGCGACATTTCCAACTTTCAAATCCAATTATTTTTAATTTGTTAATTAAATGAGTTTGTATGATAAATCAATCTTCGAATAATTAATCAATAATTTTACCATTATTGAAATCACCCATCCTTCGTTCATTTCCTTTCCAAACAACTCCTCCACACAACAAACATTAACGAAGTTGATGGCGTGTTTACACTTGTAAACGATTTCAAGTCCCTACCTCTCTTGAATCTAATCTAATCTAATCCTCTCTTTAATCAAATCATTCCTATAGTGTTGATTCCACACTGTCCAAGAGCTCTCAAAACATGCAACACGTTGCAACAGCGACTCCACCAGTTATTCCACCACATTAACCTTTGTAAATACTTTTCGACTCAAAAACAATTTTTTTCACCATTATCGTCTTCATGTACATCCATCCTTCCTCTAATTAATATTGTTACTTGTATTACAGGTGACCACTAATCACATTATAATTAATATAATACGAGGGAATTACGAATTTTGTGTGGCAGTTAACGCCGATGATGTTCAAGACAGCATTAATATTAATAACAACGCTTATTACTAATTTTATTAAATATATTATTATTGTATTATTAATAATTATCAGGTATTTTATTAATAATAATAAATTGATCTAATAGACTATAAAAAAATAATAAATAATCAGATTTATTATTGGTTACATTAACTTTGAACATAGCTGATTCCTCACCATGCGTCCTGGCTTACTTCAGCATTGGTGTTTTCATTTTGCTCGTCATGTGAAATAAAACAACAAAAACTATTAATAATTCAAAATATCCGCATCGTTACCATTAACGATTAATGCCTAATCTAATCTCTTAAAATCTAATCTTATCAAATCTAATCTTATAAAATCTTATCAAATCTAGTCTTATAAAATCTTATCAAATCTAATCTTATAAAATCTAATCAAATCTAATCTCACCCAATCAAAGAATCTGTGAAGAGCCTTTTATCTTTTTCTCAAAGGACATTCAAAAACTTCACATTTTTATCATCAGTAGATGAAAAAATATTTTTATATGATTGGAAGGTTGTTTAATAATTAAAAAAAACATTATAAGCACCCGTGTTGACTATTTGACGACGATGACGATCATGCTAACGGAAGGAGCCCATTGCTGAACCTATGACCCAATTAAAAAGAAACTAGGTCAGGAATTATGCGTAATTTTTTTAACGATATGATCAGTCAGAACTCGAGAAAGGTGATTGGCTGGGAGCCCCATGACGTTGAAGTAATCTCCCTTGATGCCCCTTATAAGGGTTCCCCCCAGTCCTTGAATGCCAAAACCCCCTGCTTTGTCTCTGCACGATGGAGGGATTGATGATGGATGGATGAAGGGATGGATGATGGATGGATAGAGGGATGGATGAACGGGTGGGTAAATGATGGATTGGTGGTTAATTATATGGATGATAGATGAATTATGCGTAGAAGGATAGATGGATAGATGGATGGATGGATTGATACATTGGTAGATGGTTGGATGGATAGATGGATGGATGGATGGATATATTGGTAGATGGTTGGATGGATAGATGGATGGATGGATGGATATATTGGTAGATGGTTGGATGGATAGATGGATGGATGGATATATTGGTAGATGGTTGGATGGATAGATGGATGGATGGATGGATGGATATACTGGTAGATGGTTGGATGGATGGATATACTGGTAGATGGTTGGATGGATAGATGGATGGATGGATGGATATATTGGTAGATGGTTGGATGGATAGATGGATGGATGGATGGATATATTGGTAGATGGTTGGATGGATAGATGGATGGATGGATATATTGGTAGATGGTTGGATGGATAGATGGATGGATGGATGGATGGATATACTGGTAGATGGTTGGATGGATGGATATACTGGTAGATGGTTGGATGGATAGATGGATAGAAGTATGGCAAAGATATATTACGCATAGCTGAATGTGTTGAAAAATTGGTGAAGCAGAGTGACATTTTAATGGCACTTTTGAAAAAAAAAATTATAATGCTTAATGGAATAATTGAAATTGATCATTTACTGTGAATTATTTATTTAAATTAATTAAATTTCAAATGAAAAAAACAAAAAAAAAAACTTGGCCATTACAAGGATTCTCCGCTCTCGGCGTAGCAGCCAATCACCTCCTCTGAAAGTGAGTCAAATTGAACTTCAGTGACGTCAGAGAAAGAAGTGATGTCATAAAATAGGTCGCAGAGGGGATTTGGTTCGGTGGGAGGGTTGACTGAGGTGAGAGTGTGAAAAAGATTATTAATAGAAGTTAACTTATCATTATCATAAAACAACAAATAATAAAAATTATTATTATTATTATTATTCAAATTAAAAAAAACAAATATGATGAAAATTCGAAAATCAGATGAAGGTCATGGATCACTCACCACAACCTCCACCATTTTGACTTCTGTAGCACCACCAACCCACCATCAACACCACCATCAACACCTCTCACCACTACCCCCCTTCCCACCACTCACTTTTACCACACTTGGTCACCATGACGACCACTCCAGTGCACACCTTGTGTACCTTTCCATTCAGCTTCCTCAGCATTACCTTCGCCTCTTCCACTCCTGCTGGCTTCTCCAGAATCTCATCATCCAAGTAAACCACCGTGTCAGCCCCTATCACTATGTCTGGAAACTCCTCCTGTTGTAACAATAAATAAATAAATAAATAAATAAATAATAATTTTCTCAGTTTTTCTGCTTCAGTGCTTTTCAAATTAGATCTATTATTATTATTATTATGATTATGATTATGATTATTATTATTATTAATATTATTCGGAAGCGCTTACCTTATCGGCAATGATCCTTTCTACAACTTCTCGAGTCTTGCACATGGCAGTTTGCAGGACATACACACAAGGATCTCGTATCTTCGACTGATACTTTTTTGGCAAAACAATGTTAAAATTGATTTATTTGAAATTATGATAAAAGGTCGTTTCGAAGAAGGAATTTTTCTGGGAATAACTGACTTGAGAACCGACAATGTATACACTTTTTATACATATTTTTCAACAATAATCATCAAAATCATCACCCGACCATATTCTCTAAAATCTCCTTTCTTCTCGGCGAAGAGCTAGCAAGGAGGATTTTTTTATCCTTCAAATAATCGCGGAAAGGACTCAACATTTTAAAATTTCTAACAAATAATCATTTGAATTAGACACGCTCTCAAAAAGGTTATTATATCAAAATCTTTCGCAATCACCGGGTTTAAAAATGAACTTTAGACTTTACAATAGTTGAATAAGAGTGGATAAAGTGAAAGAAGTCTGTCCATTTATTTTCAGTTTTTGAAGATATTGTTTTTGAAAGTATTTACAGTTTATTATAGAAATTTAAAAAAAACGCTCTTTCACAGCAAACCAGCCTCATTACACGAACAATATTGCTGATTTAAAAAAAATTGAACGGCCATCAAGTGCTCCTCATATGTCGGTGATGATGAGTTCATTGATAGCCCACTCTTCGTAGGAACCATCAGGCAGATAGCGGCGAATGATGAAGGGAATCATCTTTGCTCTGGTTGTTAGGAAAATAGTCTTGCTATGGTTATGGTAGTGGTGCAGATGAAATTGATGATGAGGAAGAAATGTGAATCAAATATGAAGCATACAATTGTTCCAAGCTTGTTGGAACTATTATAGGAAAATAACATTAAATAATTATTTAACATCAGAAATTTTTTAAAAATAAAATAAATTAAGAGTGGAAAAGAAATTTGAGAATTGAAGAAATGATTATTTTAATTAATATCATGGTCACTTGAGCTCCTTGGTGGCAATGGCGAGTGGATCAGTCTCCCCTTCCAGTTGCACCATCACTGGTGCCATCATGCTACAGTAAATGAAAGAATTGATAAATTGAAAATTTGAGGTTTAAGTATTAAAAACGTAAAATAATTATTATTGAGAAGCATATTAAAAAACTGAAATAAAATGATTCAACAAAAAATTTCTGAATCACTAACGCTATCTGCAGAGCTCTGGTTCCTATGACTCGAGCTCGTTCATACTTTGTCATGATTGGAGTGGTGATTCGTTTGCTTGCTTCAACTTTCCGATCTGCTTGATCTATCCCAGTCCCCTCCCCGGTTAGTATCTCAATACCTCCATCCATCTCAGGCTGTGGTGCACGTTAATTTCAAAATAATGTAATATAAAAACAGATTTGTTATGTGATTGAAGTGCCTTCATGCTTCATGAAACCAATTTCCAAAATGTTCAAACCATTTCAATAGAATCCATGGCTTCTTGCATTCCCATTTCATCTCCGAATTCATCTCCATTGCTATAGAATGTTGATTGATTGTAGTTAAAATGGGTTAAAAAGATATGTAGAAAGCTTTGTTGAAAAAAAGTAATTTATAATAAAAAAAAGATGGCGTGAAAGTTTGTAACAAACTTTTCATCAAAGTCATCTGCCATATTTTACTATTTTAAGCAATCCTACGACAACGCGAAGTATCCGAATTATCGCCGAGAATTACAAAGACCCAGCAAACTCTCATAACATAGCTAAAAATAAAAATAGTCTTCAAAAAACAAACAATTTGAAACTAATATTAAAAATATAAAAAAAAGTATTGTAAGCGTATGTAAAAATTGTGAATAAAATGACGAATCAAATTAGTGAATTATATACATTTTTAAAAAATTAATAAATTATATGATATATGTATGTAAGTTCTCTTACTTCCTATAGACGTTCCTCAAAACACTTCCACTATTACTACAATTAGAGCCACTAATAATGGCGAAGAAAAACAGCCACGCAACTTTTTTTATTATTTTTTTTTCTTATCCTAGTCACTTATTCTATCTTGCCTTGACTACTGCAACTCTCTATACAATGGGTTTTACAGAACTACATTGAAAACATTTTTCATATTGACCCTCGCCGAGTTTCTGGTAGCTACAAATATTCACACATAACTCTTTATCTCATCTCTCTTTACTGGTTGCCTTCAAATTAAAGATCGAAATATGGAAAATGTACCCTCATGCTTGAAGTTGAAAATAATTTTTTACCTACTAACCTAACTGACCTTGCAAACTCATCACCACGAGAAAAACTCAGATCCTCTACCCACTCACAATTCTTTCATAATTTCAAAATTCTACACCAAATCAGCACTATCTTACTGCGGCCTTTTTCTACGTAACACTCTTCTTCATAACTTCACCTTTTTCACCCATCTTTTTCCATTCCGTAAGGCTTTTAAAGTTTACCTCTTTAATCAGTTCTTAGCAGAACTTACCTAAATCACCCTCAATCATCTTAGCTCCTAGTTTCAATGGTTAAGTTCATTGGCTTCTCAACTTTTTTTATTAGATTTTCAAAAGTTAAAGCATAAACTATTAGTTATGAAGAAGTAAAGTTAGCTAAGAGTTATCGTTTTTGCTGATTGTGAAAATTTTTGAAAGAATTTTATAAAATTTCCGAATCCGTCGTTTTCTCGTTTGAAATATCGCCAATAAGAGGAATCGTCAACCAACGCCTCCATAAATACTGTTTGTCAAATTACTTAGGAAGAAAATAAACAAGTATTGAGAGGCAGTGCAAAGACTTTTGGCATTCAGACTTACTGCTCACTGTAAATTTGAGAAATGGCTGGGGAAGAAAAAGACATTGCAGTAAAATCGTATACAAGACTACCGTTTGCCAATTTACAAAACAATGGTGTGTTGAAAGCATTGCTAGGAATTGTGGTATCCAGACAGACTTCCCTGTAAATATGAGAGAAGGCTGGAGGAATCAATATTTGCATCTCATGATAAACGCTTGTTCTTAAGAGTTACCAGTAATCCGCACCATGTACTCCATCAGATCCTCCCACCTGTCAAGTCTACATCCCGTGATAACATAACTATTGCAGAGTTTTCAAGTTATTTCTTCTTTTCTTTCATTTCCCTTCTCAGCCATTTCTTATATTCACAGGGAAGTTTGTCTGGATACCACAATTCCTTGAGATGCTTTCAGCACTCGCTCAATTTCATTTTTTAAAAGTTGGCAAACGGTATTCTTGTAACCGATTGGTTAGTTATTTTACAGCAATGTCTTTTTCTTCCTCAGCCATTTCTCAAATTCACAAGTAAGTCCGTTTGGATACCAACAATTTTTGCAATGTTTTTCAAAACTTTTTTTGTTTGTTGTATAATTTGGTAAACAATATTCAGGTAGGCGTTGATTGACGATTGAACCGCAATGTCTGTATTTCAAACGAAAAAACGGCGGACTCGGCAATATCTTTGAAATCTTTTCAAAAATTTTTGTAATCAACAAAAACTATAACTTTTGGATAAATTTATTTATTTACAACTAGTATTTGAAAATTAAAACTTCAAATAGTTTATAAAAAAAATTAAAGTACCTGCATACACGCTTTCGCGAAACCTGAAACTTCAATTTTACTTTTAGACTTAAATTTTTCAACCCTCAGAGTTGCTAAAAAAGAAAATGTTAAAAAAAATACAAAAAGACAATGGGATGAGTTTGGAAGGAAAAGTTGTTGGTTTTTTGGGATTCGGCTACATGGCTCAGAGTCTTGCGAAAGGATTCATAACCCAAAAAAGTTGGAATTGAAAAAATATTTTGTAATTTTATGAAAATGCAATAAAAAATAATAGTATATATTTTATCGTTTTTTGTTTTCGCTTTTACTTCATGAACCATCCACCATGCAGTTTTGAGTCCAACTCAGATAACATTTTTTGACCGAAATCAAGATTTACTCGAAAAAATTTCTGTAAGTTGTCACTTTATTATCAACGCACAAAGAACTATCAAATTATCCATCTTCATATCTATTCACACATGCATCCACACATCCATTCACACATCCATCCACTCATCCATCCACACATCCACTCACACATCCATCCATGCATCCATCCACACAGACCAATGCTAGTTTCACGGGATGCATGGCTTCAGGAAGCAATGAGGAGGTGGTGGAGGGGTCTGATGTCATCATACTTGCTGTCAAGCCGCAGGTGGCTCTGCCTCTTCTTAAGGATATCTACAATGAGGTAGGCAGTGGTGGAAGGTGGTGCTGGCGGTGTTGGGGGTGTTGGGGGTGTTGGTGGTGTTGGGGGTAGTAGTAGTAGTGGTGGTGGCAGCGGAAGAAGCGATAAGTGGTGGTGTGAGAGATGGGTGAGATGAGAGCAGTGGTGGTGAGGGTGGAAAGCGGTTGTGAGATGGTAGAGATGGTGAGGAGATGAAAATGAGATTTCTGGTTTTTTATAGTGTATTTTTCCAGGTTGACTCTCAAAAACACACGTTTGTTTCCATCTGTGCAGGAATCACTATCGAGCAACTCCAGGATGTGAGTTGTGGTGGTTGTAATAGTGCAATCTGTGGTGGTTGCTATGGTGATATGTGTGGTGGTTGCTATGGTGATATGTGTGGTGGTTGCTATGGTGATATGTGTGGTGGTTGCTATGGTGATATGTGTGGTGGTTACTATGGCGGTTATTGTGATCACAAAAGACTCAAGACTGATAGTGCAAGTAATGGTGATAAGGGTTGTAGTTGTGGTGATGATGCTGGTAGTTATCGAAGCGGTGGTTGTGGTGATGGTGGTTGTGGTGATGGTGACGATGGTGGTAGTTATGGTGGTTGTGGTGGGGGTGATGGTGGTTGTGGTGATGGTGACGTTGGTGGTAGTTATGGTGGTTGTTGTCGGGGTGATGGTGGTTGTGGTGATGGTGATGATGGTGGTAGTTATGGTGGTTGTGGTGGGGGTGATGGGGGTTGTGGTGATGGTGACGATGGTGGTAGTTATGGTGGTTGTGGTGATGGTGACGATGGTGGTAGTTATAGTGGTTGTGGTGGGGGTGATGGTGGTTGTGGTGATGGTGACGATGGTGGTAGTTATGGTGGTTGTTGTCGGGGTGATGGTGGTTGTGGTGATGGTGACGATGGTGGTAGTTATGGTGGTTGTGGTGATGGTGACGATGGTGGTAGTTATAGTGGTTGTGGTGGGGGTGATGGTGGTTGTGGTGATAGTGACGATGGTGGTAGTTATGGTGATTGTGGTGGGGGTGATGGTGGTTGTGGTGATGGTGACGATGGTGGTAGTTATGGTGGTTGTGGTGATGGTGACGATGGTGGTAGTTATGGTGGTTGTGGTGGGGGTGATGGTGGTTGTGGTGATGGTGACGATGGTGGTAGTTATGGTGGTTGTGGTGATGGTGACGATGGTGGTAGTCATGGTGGTTGTGGTGATGGTGACGATGGTGGTAGTCATGGTGGTTGTTGCCACCCACCATTAATTCTCCACCAATTTACTTCCTTATCACTCCAGTGGCTCCCAAGGTTCACCAAGGTGGTTCGTACAATGCCAAACACAGCCGTGTCGGTGGGCGAAGGGATGACAGTGGTGTGCGGAAGTGAGGTGACCACAGAGGAGGACTGCCGATTGGTGGAGAAGCTGTTCAGCAGTGTGGGGCGGTGCTTGCGACTGCCCGAGAAACAATTTGATGCGGTCACTGCCATCTCGGGATCAGGACCTGCCTATGTAGGACGGATGAAAGGGATGGTGGCTGGATGGATGGATGGTGGATGGATGGATGGATGGATGGATGGATGGATGGATGGTGTATGGATGAATAGATAAAGGTATGGATAGATGCATGGATAGATGGATGGATGGATGGATGGATGGATAGATAGATGGATGGATGGATGGATGGCTGGATGGATAGATGAATGCATGGTGGATGGATGGATAATAGATGGATGGGTTCGCTACCACCACCGCTAGGCCTTCATGGGTTTGGAGGCAGCAGGCGATGCAGGAGCTCTGTTGGGCTTGCCCAAGCGAACCTCACTTCAACTGGCTGCTCAGACCATGCTGGTGGGGGGGTTGGTTAGGGTGGGGATGTGGTAGGGATGAGAAGGGTGGAGAGGAGGGTGGTAGGGGTGGGAGAAAGGGTGGTAGAGGTGGGAGAAGAGGTGGTAGAGGTGGGAGAAGGGGTGGTAGGGGTGAAGTTGGGATTCCCTGGTTGAGAGTTGGTTGGGTGGGAGAAAAGGGTTGGGTGGTTTGAAGGCTGGAGGTGGCGGTTGGGTGGGTGATTGTGGGTAGAAAAGAGGATTGGTACTGGTGGTCAAGGTGGTTGAAAGGGAAGTATGAACAACATGACAGCTATAACAGAAAAACAACAAATATCAGAATGGTAACAGCAGCAACTATTTATTTTTATATTAATTCTATTTTTTTTAAATTTTAAAATCATTTTTCTCTCTTGTTTTTACTTATTATTAATATTAATTTTTATTAGTTATTTTCATTAATATTAACAACTTATTTAAATAAATATCATAGTATTCTTGTTTATTTTTTGTTTTTTTATTCGTTATACCTCCATCGACTCATTCGTCTCTTCAAACACTTCAAAACACTGTAATGAGTGCAAATCCAAAAACCTGGGCTTCTCAACTGAAATTATTATTCTTTAAAACGTTTTTTTTTCTTTGTTTTAAACAAAAACATGAAAACTACACGAATGAATGAGGCCGCATACATTTTATCGTCTGAGTCGTTCATTGACCACCGACGATTGATCGAAGAAGCTTTAATATTTTTATTATTACTATTATTTTTCAATAATAATAATAATAATAATAATAATAATAATAATAAAAATAAATCTAATAGAATACATTTTATAATAGGAATAATAAGAACAAATCAATCTTTTTTTCCATTCGTCTTCAGTTTCATCATCACCACCATCATCATCATCATCATCATCATCATCATCATCATCCTTATCATCGTCATCATCAACATCTTCATCCATCATCATCATCATCATCATCATCATCATCTTCATCCATCATCATCATCATCATCATCATCATCATCATCATCATCATCATCATCATCATCATCCTTATCATCGTCATCATCATCATCTTCATCAGCATCATCATCATCATCATCATCATCATCATCGTCATCATCATCATCTTCATCCATCATCATCATCATCATCATCATCATCATCATCATCATCGTCATCGTCATCATCATCATCTTCATCCATCATCATCATCATCATCATCATCATCATCATCATCATCATCGTCATCATCATCATCTTCATCCATCATCATCATCATCATCATCATCATCATCATCATCATCATCATCATCATCATCATCATCATCATCATCAGGGTGCAGCCAAGATGTTCTTAGAGTCAGAACAGCACCCAGGAAGTCTGAAGGTGGGGCTTCTATTTTTTTTGACGTTTTTTTTTTCAATTTTTTTTTTTTCAATTTATTTTTATTTTTTCAATTTTTTTTTTCAATTTTTTCAATTCTTGATTTTTTGAATTAAAAAAAGTTTTTTAGTTTTGTTTTATTTTATTCTTGTTATTAAAAAAATTATGTTTCAATCACCACAATCAAACATAACCCCTTTCCACCAAACTCAATTCCACAACCACCAGCGCAGAAAGCCACCACAACCACCACAACCCCAAAAACCACCACAGTCACCACAACCACAAAAGCCACCACAGCCACAACAACCACTACCGCCACAGGACGCAGTGTGCAGTCCAGGAGGAACAACATTGGCAGGAGTGAGGAGTTTGGAAAAATCTTCTTTCAGGAGTGTCGTCATGGAAGCCGTTGTAGCAGCTTACGACCGCTCCAAGCAGCTGGAAGCTGTGGCAGCTGCCTCAACTGCTGGTCGCTGAGTGTGGCCGCCGCTTCAACTGCTGGTCGCTGAGTGTGGCAGCTACTTCATTTTTTTGTTTTTTGTTGGTGGTGGTCTTCAAGTGTGGTAGTTATGTTGTTGTTAAGTTCGTTGGTGGTGATGAGTTTGATTTTGTTTGGGGTGTGGTGAGTGTGGGTTAGTTTGGGGTGTGGTGGGTGATGTTTAGATTGGGGTGTGGTGGGTGTGGTGGGTGTAGTGGGTGTGATTTAGTTTGGGGTGTGGTGGGTGATGTTTAGATTGGGGTGTGGTTTAGTTTGGGGTGTGGTGAGTGTGGGTTAGATTGGGGTGTGGTGGGTGATGTTTAGATTGGGGTGTGGTGGGTGTGGTGGGTGTGGTAGGTGTGGTTTAGTTTGGAGTGTGGTAGATGTGGTTTAGTTTGGGGTGTGGTGGGTGTGGTTTAGTTTGGGGTGTGGTGGGTGTGGTTTAGTTTGGGGTGTGGTGGGTGTGGTTTAGTTTGGGGTGTGGTGGGTGTGGTTTAGTTTGGGGTGTGATGGGTGTGGTTTAGTTTGGGGTGTGGTGGGTGTGATTTAGTAATTTATAATTGAAGTCACAGTAATTTATAATTAAAATTTTAGTATTCTGAAAGTGAAATTTTAGTATTTCATAATTAAAATTGTAGTTCCATGAATAAAAGTCAGTAATAACAGAATACTAGTACTTAGTAATAAAACTAAGGATTACATGGCGAAACGGGAGGTTGAATAAAGAAAAAAAGATGATATAATGAAACAGAAGACGATATAATGAAACAGAAGAGTACATAAGGAAATAGAATCTTACATAAAAAAACAAAAGATTATATAAAGAAACAAAAGATTATATAAAGGAAAAAGGATTATAAAAAGAAACAAAAGATTATATAAAGGAAAAGGATTATATAAGGAAACAGAAAATTATATAATGATAAAGGATTATATAATGATAAAGGATTATATAATGATAAAGGATTATATAATGATAAAGGATTATATAATGATAAAGGATTATATAATGATAAAGGATTATATAATGATAAAGGATTATATAATGATAAAGGATTATATAATGATAAAGGATTATATAATGATAAAGGATTATATAATGATAAAGGATTATATAATGATAAAGGATTATATAATGATAAAGGATTATATAATGATAAAGGATTATATAATGATAAAGGATTATATAATGATAAAGGATTATATAATGATAAAGGATTATATAAGAAGAAAGAAGATTATATAATAATATAAAATAAATGTCCATCAATAAATCTTCATTCTATGGATTATTATTATTATTATTATTATTATGTTACTACTAATTCTTCGTTATTATTACTCTTATTAATATTCGTTATTATTATTTTTTTAAACAATAATAACAATAATAATAATAATGATAATAATAATGATAATAATAATAATAATAATAATAATAATAATAATAATAATAATAATAATAATAATAATAATAATAATAATAATAATAATAATAATAATAATAATAATAATAATAATAATAATAATAATAATAATAATAATAATAATAATAATAATAATAATAATAATAATAATAATAATAATAATAATAATAATAATAATAATAATAATAATAATAATAATAATAATAATAATAATAGTAATAATAATAATAATAGTATTATTATTATTGTTAATCGATGATTCTTTATATGGGATTACAGAACGAACGATAATATTCCATAACAAAAACAAATAGCTTGAATGAAAAAACGAAAAAAAAAAAAGAAATAAAATAAAAATTCATACAAAAAACAAAGCAAAATAACAAAAAACAAACTTACATACTGGAAAAAAGATTAAATATAAGAACAATAAGAATAACTAATGATAAGAATAAATAAAAGAATTAAAAAAGGAAAAAGTAATAATAAGAAAAGATAATAATAAAAATAAATTAAAAAAAAATAATAAGAATAGATAATGATAAAAATAAATTAAAAATAAAATAATAATAAGAATAGATAATGATAAAAATAAACAAACAATGAAAAAAAAGAATAAATAATGATGATGAAAATAAAGTAAACAATGATAAAAGGAAAAACAATAATAAGAATAGATACTGATGATAATAAAGTAAACAATAACAAAAACAATAATAAGAATAGATACTGATGATAATGAAGTAAACAAAAAAAAATAATAAGAATAGATCCTGATGATGATAAAGTAAACAATAAAAAAACAATAATAAGAATAGATACTGATGATGATAAAGTAAACAATAACAAAAACAATAATAAGAATAGATACTGATGATAATAAAAAAAATAACAAAAAGTAAACAATAACAAAAACAATAAGTATAAGAGAGGAAAGCAAGTTGGTGAAACAGGAGGCAGGGGCATAAAGACCGCTTGAAATCGCTAAGCCTCTTACGCCTCTGGCCGTTACTCCTTCATGAAGTGCACACAAACTGAAATGAATTTATAGATGCCACCACTATCTCATCTATATTCCACCATATGCCACCATAATGCCACCACCATCATCATGCCACCATATGCCACCATAATGCCACCACCATCATCATGCCACCATAATGCCACCACCATCATCATGCCACCATATGCCACCATAATGCCACCACCATCATCATGCCACCATATGCCACCATAATGCCACCACCATCATCCTCATTCCACTACCATCATGCCACCACCATCATCATGCCACCATATGCCACCATCATGCCACCACCATCAACATGCCACCACCATCATCATGCCACCATCATCATGCCACCATCATCATGCTACCACCACCATCATGCCACCATCATCATGCCACCATCATCATCCTCTTATCCACAGCTGGTCACTTGAAAAATCATGAACTTTGCAATCACTCTTACTCATACCACCACCCACACCACCACCAACACCACCCCCCATACCACCACTCACACCACCACCCACATCACCACTCACACCACCACCCACATCACCACCCATACCACCACTCACACCACCACCCACATCACCACCCATACCACCACCCACACCACCACCCACATCACCACCCATACCACCACTCACACCACCACCCACATCACCACCCATACCACCACCCACACCACCACCCACATCACCACCTACACCACCCCTCACACCACCATTCACACAACCACCCACACCACCACCAACACCAACAACGCACCTTACACCAACACCACCACCCACACTACCCACGCACACCACCACCCACACCAACAACGCACATTACACCAACACCACCACCCACACTACCCACGCACACCACAACTCACACGCATACTCATACCACACCCATAATCACACTATCACCCCATCAAGCGACAGTTACCACCAACCTCTTCATCACCATAATTCTTTATCCCAATTCTCATCAAGAATGTCGATCGACCAGTGCACAATTTACCTTCCTACCCCTCATCGGCCCTTGCGTGGTGGTGCTCTGAGGGTACTTGAAGCTTTGCGGTGGTGGTGGTGGTAGTGGTGGTGGTAGTGGTGGTGGTGGTGGTGGTGGTGGTGGTGGTGGTGGTGGTGGTGGTGGTGGTGGTGGTGGTGGTGGTGGTGGTGGTGGTGGTGGTGGTGGTGGTGGTGGTGGTGGTGGTGGTGGTGGTGGTGGTGGTGGTGGTGGTGGTGGTGGTGGTGGTGGTGGTGGTGGTGGTGGTGGTGGTGGTGGTGGTGGTGGTGGTGGTGGTGGTGGTGGTGGTGGTGGTGGTGGTGGTGGTGGTGGTGGTGGTGGTGGTGATGATGATGATGATGATGATGATGAGGATGATGATGATGATGATGATGAAAACTCGATCGAAATGGATATAACAAAAACAAAATAAAGAAAACGGAAGTGAAGTTGTGAACGAGAAAACCTATTTGTGAAGCGGTAAATAAAAAGACTGAGGCGTCTATGAAGATGAAGGGAGTGGAGCGGAAGTTGAAAAGCAAGGATAATTTCTGGTTTCGCAAAAGCGTGTATGGCCGTTACTTTAATTTACATTATTTAAACTATTTTTATTGACTATTTGAAATATAAAGTTTCAAATATTAATTATAAATAAGTTAATTTATTCATGATTTATAGTTTTTGTCGATTGCAAAGGTTTTGAAAAGATTTTAAAGAGATTTCCAGATCCGTCAATTTCTTCGTTTGAAATACAAACATTGCAGTGGAATCGTCAACCAACGCCTACATGAATACTGTTCGCCAAATTACTCAACAAGAAAGTAAACAAGTGTTGAAATGCATTGCAAAAAATGGTGATTTTCTGACGGACTTGTGAATTTGAGAAATGGCTGAAAAGGAAAAAAAAGAAACAAAGAAATAACTTGAAACAACTACCTAATAGTTATGTTATGTGGTTTTAAGATATGATTCAATTCTCAAATGTTAAGAATCATTATTTTGATTTAATAGACAATTCTGCTTTCAAATTTCTTAGAACCTTTTAACATTCCAGTTTTAGTTAATTTAGCGAAACATTCCTCAATAGTCATTCAATATAAACTATGACTCAATTCTAAATTTTTACGATTCATAAATTTGATTCTATACTCAATTTTTGATATCTTGCAACAGACAATTGACACTTCTTATGACATTCGGTTGTTGTTGATTTTAATTTTTTTCTTTCACTTTGATTGATCACCACGTTTTGTGCCATTTCCAGGTTTCGTCTGGATTTGCTTCAAAAAAGACTATAAAAAATTGATGATGGTTTTAAGTTGTTTTAATAAGATCAGATAAGATCAGGCTAAACAAACATAGCTAAGATTAGGCTAAATCAACTTAGATTAGATTGGGATGAATCAACTTTGATTAGACTGAAAAAGATTAGATTGAACTGAGCATGATTAGATTAAAATAGATCGGATAAGAATCAATCAAATAAAATCATACCAGGTATAATTAGATTGATTCAGATTATGGTCTGTTTTATTCTGACTCTTTCACTTCCTTATCTCATGGTCTTTTGTTTTAAACACTTCTTCTGCGCCTGCTGCATAATGATTGGCCTGTTCCGCTGTCAAGTGTGATCGGGTGAGCTCGGGTTTGAGTTCTAAAAGCGGCAAATCAAAGTTACAGATGTCGTCCTGGAGTGTCCAGTCCTCTAGTAGCCCACAGCGATTCGAACCGTTTCTATGGGAGCGCCTTTGAACATAGTGCTAAAAGGCGCGTTACAAATGTCTTGCTTAGGGTAGATAAGATAGAATCAGATAAAAGCAGATGAGAGTGGACGAAACTAAATTTTGATGAAAACAGCAGCAACCAC
>OX387259.1:3629588-3714588 GCA_947562095.1 Branchellion lobata
AAATAGAATCCGACGACTTTGATTGGGTGATATTTTTACGAAAGTGGCCACTTACTGTACTATGGACATTTTGATTGAATGATTTGGTTTAATTATCAATTCAACCATTCAACTCACCCCTATGTGATATTTATCTTTAACAATGTGACAAATTTATTTCCGTCTACCACAGTCCATGACGATTTTGGCATGTCGATATGCTACGGCCTAGGTCACAACTACCACAAAACCCTCGATGGAGTCGAATACTATTTCGAAGGTGATTCTAGGGAGTCAACAACAACAAAAATAATAATAATAATAATAATAATAATAATAATAATAATAATAATAATAATAATAATAATAATAATAATTATAATAATAATAATAATAATAATAATAAAAAAAAAAAAAATAATAATAATAATAATAATAATAATAATAATAATAATAATAATAATAATAATAATAATAATAATAATAATAATAATAATAATAATAATAATAATAATAATAATAATAATAATAATAATAATAATAATAATAATAATAATAATAATAATAATAATAATAATAATAATAATAATAATAATAATAATAATAATAATAATAATAATAATAATAATAATAATAATAATAATAATAATAATAATAATAATAATAATAATAATAATAATAATAATAATAATAATAATAATAATAATAATAATAATAATAATAATAAAAATAAAATAATAGTAGTAATAATAATAGTAGGAGTAATAATTATAATATACATACTAAATGACTTTTAGTATTAATAACAATAATAATGATGCTGGAGTTATTATAATTAACAATAATTATAAAACTGAAATAATTATTCAATTATTAACATTAATAATAACAAAAATAAGCTTTTTAAAGCGCCAAGGCGAGCAACTGGCAGCTAGATTAATGAAAAGCCCGATGGTGATGTTGGAGGTGTCAAATCGATCGTCTGTTGTTTTGATACTTATCAGCTTGCAATAAAACCCGCCATTATAGTCAATCCCATCTACGTGTATCTATGTTATTCAGACAAGATTATGACGTAAAATATTTTTTATATTATATTATATTATATTATATATTTATTTAAATAATAATAAAATTTGAAATAATCCGAAATTATTCGATGTGTAGGTACGTATCCGTATGTGATCTGATAGTATGACTTTTTGTATAAACTTTATTCATTCAGGTTGTATAATAAAACCATTGTTATTAGCATAATCTTTTATTTAATATGAATTTAAAAAATAAAGTTATTTAATATTTTATTTATTTTTAATTAAAAAATCAATTCTTATAACTTTTATTTGATTATTTATTCAACAGGCAATAATTAATATACTTATTATTTAATTATTTTATATAATTTATTTTTATTTAATTTTAATTCGAATTTTCAATCTGCCACCAGGTTGCTGCACCTACACAATCCTGGAAGATGCCACGAAATGGATCAGGTACAGAACTATCAACTGTGGTGACACAGAAAAGGTTGCTGAATTATTCCGAATTTATAGATTATAAACCTATTTAAAATTATTTTAAAGTTATAAACTTGAAAAATATAACTTTAATAATTTAAAAATTATAAAGAAAAAAATAATTTAAATAATTTAAAAAGTTAAAAACTAAAAAAGATAACGTTAACAATTTGAAAATTAAAAATTAAAAAGTATATTTTTAATTTTTTAAAGTTATAAATAAAAAACTAAAGATGAAACTAATAATTAAAAAAAACATTTTATTTATTTTATTATTTCCGAATAAAATTTTATTATTCCCTGAAATAAAATATTACAACTTAAAAAAATTTTTTTTTTTCAAATCCTAACTATTCAAAGCTTCTCACTTCTCCAACCTCTTTCCACTTCCAGGAGTTCACGATCCAGCCTGACGGTGTCAACACCATTGTCGCCAACTGTGACAACATCACCCACAATGGCAGTCCTGTCTTCCTCAATCAGCTCGAACTGGGCTACTCTAGCAGAAGTGAGTGAGAGAAGATTTGGAAGGAATAAATTGAAAATAAATTATTATTGAAATAAATTGCTTAGATTATTATTTCAAAATCAATGAACGAATAAAATCCATCCAGAAATAATTTAATGATGCTAGGATTGTGGTGATATATTTGATTTTTAAGTGCCAAAGCAAGCCATTGGAACGTTCATACATCCAAACACCCCCTTCCAACAAGGACCCTCTTAAATCTTTCAAACCACTCCACTCCAAACCACCTCCCTCCCTTCCCCAGCCTTGAGGATCAACAAGATCGGGAAGTTTTACCTCTTGTTCTACTCAAGCTTGACCTTCGGCTGGTCCTGTGATGGCTCCTACTTCGTGGAACTCTCTGAACCTCCTCATGAAGAGTCCAGCCTTGAAAAGTACAGAGGTCTTTGCGGAAACTTCGATGGAAACGCCACCAGTAAGTCTAATCTAATCTATTCTAACCTAATCTGATCTTATCTAATCTAATCTGATCTAATGTAATCATTTATATAGCGCTGATTAAACACTGTTTAATAGTAAGTGGATGGGAACGGAAAATTTAGATTGAAAGAGTAGGAATAGAATGATTTGGAAGGAAGGATTTGGAATAAAATTAATGGGTTTTGAATTTGAAAATATTTGAAAATCAAAAATTGAAATTTTCTGACGTTGAGAGAGTAGTTAGAGGATTTTGGATGGAAAATAAGAAGTCTACCCACTTGGAATACTTTTGGGAACTTGACAAAACTTTTCCATCAATGGCATCGAAACTCACGGGGTTAATGCCACTATAATAATATGCTTTTTTGTATTGTAATGTATTGTATTGTATTGTATTGTATTGTATTGTATTGTATTGTATTGTATTGTATTGTATTGTATTGTATCAATCTCAGACGACTTTGGTGCTTCACAAGACGCTGTTGCATACGGCCAAGCCAACGAAATAGACCTCACCGTACTGAGTTACATTTTATTTTGAAATAATTCGTTAATATTATTATTTTAATCTTATTTTTTAAATTTATTATTACAGAATTATTATTTTATAATTATTAGTTAAAAATTATAATTTTATAATTATTATTTTAAACTTATTATTTTATAATAATTATTTTAAAATTATTATAAGAATATAATTCAAGATCAATCAAACTTCACCTTTTAACCAGTTCATCGCAATCCGTGTATTAACTCATCTACTCATCCAGCTATCAGCTCACCCGCCCATCAATCCGTCATCCAGAAACTCGACCCACCTAATCGATCAATCAATGACTCAACTTCACAATACAAATATTAATCCACAAACCAGTCAGCTGACCATCCAACAAAAATTAACTAAGAAGCCAACCCATAATTATTTCAACCAACCAGCCTGAAAACAAACCAACCAACCTACCAACAAGCCAACCAGCCAACCTACCAACAAGCCAACCAGCCTACAAACCAACTAGTCTACCTACAAGCCAGCCTAATTACAAACCAACCAACCATTCAACCGACCTACCAACAAACCAACCTACCAACCAACCAATCTATCAACCAACCAACCTACCAACCCACCAACCTACCAACCAACCAACCAACCAACCTATTAACTAACCAACCTACCAACCAACCAGCCTACCAACCAACCATCCAACCAACCATCCAACCAATATCCAACCAACCCTTCAGTGCATTGACCCGGAACCTTACCGCAACCAGTGTTTGGACAGCAATTTAACAGAAACTGCCAGAAGCATTTGTTCAGTTCTCACTCAATCACCCTTTGAATGGTGCAATCCCAAGGTACTTTGATAATAAAGTGAATAATAATAATAATAATAATAATAATAATAATAATAATAATAATAATAATAATAATAATAATAATAATAATAATAATAATAATAATAATAATAATAATAATAATAATAATAATAATAATAATAATAATAATAATAATAATAATAATAATAATAATAATAATAATAATAATAATAATAATAATAATAATAATAATAATAATAATAATAATAATAATAATAATAATAATAATAATAATAATAATAATAATAATAATAATAATAATAATAATAATAATAATAATAATAATAATAATAATAATAATAATAATAATAATAATAATAATAATAATAATAATAATAATAATAATAATAATAATAATAATAATAAAGATAAAAATACAAATACAAATAAAAATAATAATAATAATACTTATTATTATAATTATAATTAAAATAATATAAATAATAAAAAATAATTAAGAAAACTAGAAAAATAAAATTTAAATTTCATAAATGAGTTAACAAACGATGGACTTTGTTGAAAGTCATGTAGGTTCAGCCACAATGGTTTTCAAAACACTCCAATCTTTTCCTCTCATGGTACCGGCGGTATGCGATCTAGAGTCAATGCTATCCAAAAAAGCCAAACCACAACATACGAAACTTTATTGAATAAAAAAAATAACATAAAACTAAAATCAGCTTTCTACCATCCTAATCTAGTCTAATCAAAACAGTTGTAACGCGCCTGCCTTTAGCACCATGTAGTGTGCCATTTCCAGCATTTGTTTGGATTTGCTTTAATGAAGACTATAAAACAAAGATTCAAGGGCGCTCCACTAAAACTACCATCCCTTCCAGCTCAATCACACGAGTTTCTTTGGCCGTTGTGTTCAAAGCTATTGTACCAGGGGTCAAGAAGGCGTTTGTGAAGTGTTGTCTCAGTACAGTCTCATGTGCGCCAAGAAAGGAAGGGGGTTCAATTGGAGGACTGAGTCACTGTGCCGTGAGTGGGAGGGAGTTTGTGTGTGTGTGTGTGTGTGTGTGTGTGTGTGTGTGTGTGTGTGTGTGTGTGTGTGTGTGTGTGTGTGTGTGTGTGTGTGTGTGTGTGTGTGTGTGTGTGTGTGTGTGTGTGTGTGTGTGTGTGTGTGTGTGTGTGAAGTTATGAAAGAATTTTGCTTGTCATTCAAGTCAATCGACCCTTCCAGAAGACCAATCTTTTTCAAACAACCCCTTCTTATCCCATCAAACCTTCCCAACCTTTCACCAACCCTCAACCTTCTATAGTTTCCAACCTTACTCAACTTTTGAAACCTTTTCAACTTTCTTCATTTCCTTTCTTGTCCTTGAAACCTTTACAAAATAAATTAAATAATTAATGAACCAACCTCCAGACTTCCCATCAACTCAATCAACCCCCCCCCCCAACAGCCAAGAACTGTTCCAACAGCGACATGGACTATTCTGAAGATCTTTCTTCTTGCACGCCATCTTGCATCAATATTTTTTCAAGCGAAACTTGCGTTGCTAAGCATATTCTGCCCGGTTGTAAGTGCAGAGCTGGTCTTACCGACGGAGAGAACTGTTACGAAGCCAGAGATTGTCCTTGCTCTTACAGAGGAATGACCTACGCCGCCGGAGAAACAATCACCAATGACTGTAACACATGGTGGGTGGATGGAGTGAAGGTTGTGGGGTAGGTGGAGAGGAAGTTGTGGGGTGGAGTGGAGGCTGTGGGAGGGAGTTAAAGTTGTGGAATAAAGTGGATGTTGCAGTGTGGAATTCTATGTGTGGGGTCGATTGAAGGTTGTGGAAGAGAGTGGTGAAGATTGTAGGAGATTGTGGGAGAATGTGGAAGTTTTGAAGTGGTGTGGGGTGAGGAGGTAAAATGGGCAGGTTGGTGAGAGGAACTGAGATGAGATGGGTGGGTGATAAGAGGGTTGTGTGAAGTTATATTCCCAAGTCTTGAAATGGAAATGGGCCAACAGCTTCAATCGCTTTCAGGATTTAAAATTTCAAAAAACCTTAAAGTTTCTTCTAACTTCAAATCTTTCTCAAACTTCCCGTACACTCCTCCAATACAGTAATTGCAGCTACGGTCAGTGGCAATGTACCAAGAGATTGTGTCCTCACCGTTGCAGCATTATCGGCTTCGAACACGTGACCACCTTTGATGGTTTCTATTACTCCTTCCAAACTCCCAATTGCTGGTACACCCTGGTTGAGGTGAGGAGGTCTGAAGGGAAGGAAGAGGGGGAAGGAATGAGAGGAGATATGAAGAAAGGAAAAATGAAAATGAAAGGAAGAGAAAAAAAGAAAAGGGGAAAGAAGAAACTGATGAAAAAAATAGAATAAAAACAACTTTGAAATTATGTTCAATAGTTGCTGAAATCAAACTTGAAGTAAAAAAACACCCCTTTTGTATCTCTCGTGAGACTTAAGGAATGGAAGCACAAATCGAAAACATAGTTGAAGGGCTCAACAATGAACTTATTTCGATTCCACAGACGTACACAGCTCAAAACTTCCAAGGAGACTTGAAGATATCGATGAAGACCAAGGAGGCTGGCGCGGCCGGAACCATGCAGACGAGACCTTATCAGCTGAGGGTCGAATCTTCTGCAAATACCTTGTACAACCAGACAGTCAACGTTGAAATTGTCAACGGAAAGTTTGTCGTCAGAGTCAATTCGGAGTTTCCAGACTTGTCCTATATCCCGTTCGCTAATGGCCAAGTGTTTGTACTGCTGTTTGCTGGGAAGACGATCATCCTGCAAGGCATAGGCTTCCAGGCCAGGATGGATGTGGGGGGAGACATATTCATCAGAGTAGGCTCGAAGTATTTCCGAAGGGTGAGTTGAAAAGACTGGTAATTTGAATATTCACTTTGAGATTATACCACGATTTGAAATGATACCAACATTTGGAAAACACACCACAATTTAAAAGTTTCTATTAAAATTATATTTGTGAGCGTTCCACAATTGAAACAACAGTACTCGATGGTTGCTTATTTATTGATTGTGGTTTCTACTACCTCCTTCAGAATCTTATAACCATTGTTAATACTACCTCCATCAGACTTTAATAATCATCAACTTTTTATCTCTCAGACTCAAGGCTTGTGTGGTAACAACAATCAGCAAATCGACGACGAATTCACCACTAGTTCAATGATTGTGGAGACCAAGAATAACTTCCTCAAGTCCTACAGCGACTGCGCAAACCAAAACTTCAACGTCGCTATCTCCGACCCATGCACCACCAACACAGCCGTGAGAAATCATTTTGATTTTCTTAAATGCATAGTTGAAGTATTGACGATTTTAAAATAAAAATTACTAAAATCATTTTAAAAAGCCGTCAAATATCCTTATCAGTATCGGAATTTATTTATTAATTCTTAAACCGTGGACTTTATTCGCTGCATTTATTCATTGTGGAATCTATTGATTGAATGGAATCATTGGTGAACCTATCAAATGACTAGATTACTGTAAGATTAACACATCTGTTAATTTGCTGAGTAAATCACTCAACCACCCACCACACAGCTACAAGCGAGTGAAAAGGTTGCAGCGAGTTGTGATCTGTTGAAGAACGTCAGTCTGTTGGGACCTCCTTGCGCCCGGTTCGTCAGTAGGACTATCTACCTGGAGGCCTGTGAAAACGATTTGTGTGCAGCCATCAACTCAGCTGGCCTTGAAACAGATGCTCCCCTACCGACCATCTGTGACTTCCTCACCCTCAAGGCCGCTGAGTGCATCCAAAGCGGATTCCCCGTTACCAACTGGCCCAACGTCGATGCCATCGCTAAATACTGCCGTAAGGGTTTGCTGGTCTTTCATAATATGCTCTAGCGTTTTGATGAGTTTTAATCTCTTGAGATATATCTTGTTTCATCGCATCATGATATTTGTAGGGATTCTTTATTCACTTCTCCTCCCCCAGCGCATCTTCAAACCAACCAAAACAGCACAACCAAACAACAAAAAACAAAAATTAAGAAAAGAATAAAATAAAAATACAAATTAACCAAAAATAAACAAAATAAAAAATATAGGAAAAACGAAAAAAACAAAAAATAGGACAACTAAAAACCCCCCAAAAAAAAGAAAAAAAAAGAAGAAAACCTAAAAAACCGAAAAAAAACCCAAAAAAGAAAAAAAAACCCATCTCACCCACCCACAGCGGCTATGTCACAGATGTGTCCGAGCAATATGGAGTTCCAACTGTGCCCTCCCTTCGTGCAAAGGTGCAGTGACAGCGAGTTTCCCGACATCTTCACCTCTCTGCCCAGGTTCGGATCCCTCTGCATGCCCGGCTGCGTCTGTCCTGGCGGCAAGGTTTGAACACTTTTTCCTTGAATTTTTGTTGTGGTTGAAATAGTTGGTTTTTTGGTGTTTTTTTCGAAATAATAATTTTAAATTTAAAATTAAAAAGTTTAAATTTTTTAATCAATTTTAAATCTTTAAATCAATTTTAAATTTTTAAATCAATTTTAAATTTTTAAATCAATTTTAAATTTTTTAATCAATATTAAATTTTTAAAGCAATTTTAAATTTTTAAATCAATTTTAAATTTTTAAATCAATTTTAAATTTTTAAATCAATTTTAAATTTTTAAAGCAATTTTCAATCCCCAAAGTAATTTCAAGTTTTCGAATCGATATTTTCAGCTCTTGGATGGTTTCGGGAACTGTGTGGAGAGGCCCCAGTGCGGTTGTTGGGACAGAGAGAAGAACGTACCTCTGATGAATGGCGAAACCATTTTTGTGGATTGCCAAACTTGGTGAGAAATCAACATTTCAATTAATTTAATTATTTTATTTTATTTATTTTAATTAATTAATTAATATTATTATTTTAACTTATTTATTATTAGTTTATTATTTGATTTTAATTAATTAATTATTTTATTTTAATTTGTTTATTGTTTATTAATTATTTGTTAATTATTTGTTTATTATTTGTTTATTATTTATTATTTATTTGTTTATTAGTTGTTATTTATTTGTTTATTATTTGTTTATTATTTTATTTTAATTAATTAATTTTTAAATTTTTGATTTTTATTTAAATAATTGTTTGTTTTTTAATACTTAAATAATATCGTTTTTAATCATTAATTCTGTTTTATTCCTATGAAAAGTATTTTTGAGTTCGTAAAAGATTCTTTTTCTTTTGTTTATAATTAAAAATAAAATACAGCCAAGAAAACCAGGTAAATAACAGTTTTTCGATCTTCTATTGTTAGATTTTGAAATGATACGATTGGATTAAATGAGATTAGATTAAGTAAAAAATTATTTTTATTGACTTTTGGAAGCGCCTTTAGAAATTATAAACCAGCTCTATAAAAACATTTAAATTAAGATAAGGAAGACTATTTTTTTTAAATCGTAAGAAAAATAATCTAATCTAATCATTTATATAGCGCTGATTCCACACTGCTCAAAAGCGCTCGCAAGATATGGATTAGTAATTGGAGCTCTGAATGATCAACCCTTCATCTCAACACACAGTACCTGCATCAGTGGACGTTTGAACTGTACCTCACTGGCAGAGGTTGGAAATATTTTTGAAAATTTTTTACTAGAAATTGAAAAGATTTTAAAAACGTTAATTCCGAAAAAAATCAAAAATCAAAAGTTAACTTTAAAAAAGATACAAATTCAAATCCATTTGAATAAAAACTTCATTGGAGTTATTCTAAAACAATGAATTATTGAAATCTCAATGGGAAATAACTTATATTGAACACAATTATAATTTTCAATTAAACAAGTAATTGATCAATTAGTCACTAATTAAAACTGATTAATAATTTAATTAGGTACAGTGCGAAGGAGACCTAGTGTACGCCGAAAGATACCAGTTGTGCGGCAAAACGTGCGACACGTACGATCAGTGCTTCTATGACCAGACCATCTGTGGTGGCTGTCTTTGCCCAGGAAACAAAATTTTTGACTATCAGGTTGGGGGTTCAATTCCTCCCTAGTGCTGAATACTCAATTTGTGTATTCATTTATCGGTTAATTAACTAATTAACTGAATGGTTTATTGAATAATCAATAGAGGTTTTATTAATATTTAATAATTAAAAGTTTTTAATAATTAATAGAGGTTTTATTAATATTTAATAATTAAAAGTTTTTAATAATTAATAGAGGTTTTATTAATATTTAATAATTAAAAGTTTTTAATAATTAATAGAGGTTTTATTATTATTAGTTTTTTCAAATTTTTATTATTTTTTTATTAGCTTGAAACTTCAATTACTAGATAATTCTCATTAAAATTTAATTAGATTGTACCCAGATTTCTCACTTATTCTGATTATGAATCAATTGCTAACATTGAAAAAAATAATGTTAATAAAAATAAAAATAATAATAATATTAAGAAGAAGAAGAAGAAGAAGAAGAAGAATAATAATAATAATAATAATAATAATACTACTACTACTACTACTACTACTACTACTAATAATAATAATAATAATAATAATAATAATAATAATAATAATATTATTATTATTAAAAATAATAATTAAAACTAATGCTTATAATAATGCTAATAATATTTCTAATAATAATGCTAATAATAATGCTGATAATAAGGTTAATAATAGTAATAATAATAGATCAAAGTTGTAAGGCGCCAAGGCAAGCAACTGGGCCGTATAGTAACCGATAGTTTGTTATGAAAACTTCAATGTCGGATGTTTGACTTGAGCCCCACCAACCAACACTACAGGGAAATTGTGTGAAACCGGGCGATTGTCATTGTGAATACAACGGAAACTTTTACCCTCCAGGCTCCGAAGTACAGAATGAAGGGAAGGCTTGGTGAGTTGGGTGTGTGTGTAGGCGGGGGGGGGGGGGGGGGTATGAACTTGAGTGTGGTAGAAAGCATGCAATGAAAACTGCGTATGAAATGTATATTGGATGAATCACTCAAAATAAAATTAAAAGCAGAAATAGAAGTTATAAACACAAACTTGAGTTTGTAAGAATACAAAAGTAGAATAAACGTAAGGCATGGCAAACAGGTGAAAGTTAAAGTTTAGTCTATTCCGGTGTAAGAATATGCAAACGAATAATCGGATTGAAATCGGGAAGTTTTTGAGTTTGGTGTTCTATGTAATTCAAGTTTAATAACTCAAGCTTACACATTTGATCAACTTTTCTGAAAATATTCTCCTTCACCACGCCACCAGCGAGTGTAAGAACCGCAAATGGAAATGCGAAGAAGACAAAAACTTCAAGGGTAAATGCAAGCTCTTTGGAGACGTATACTACATCAACTTCAAGGGCCAACACAACATCCACCTGGGACTGGGATCTTGTGAATACATCCTCACCAAGTCCAACTTTTACAACTCAACGTCTGCCACGTGTGATGACATTTACATCTCGGTCCTTAATCTCCCTTGCGGCCAGTCCGGAGTCATTTGCTCCAAGGCTAGTGGAATGGCGTGGAGAAGATTGAAAACTTTTGAAAATTATAAAATAATTGAAATATAATAAGTTTTTGAAAAAAATCGAATTTAATTTCAGTTTGAAAAATAAAATTTGAATTTTTTTATGGAAAAGTACAAGGAACTTATTATAAAAATCTTTTGAGTTTTGTTCTTACTTTAATAAATTGATTTGTTTTTCAAATTGGCTCCGTGATAATCGATAACAAAAAACCAACAAAATAAAACAATTGAATGAACACACATACAAAAACACGCTCCCTCTCCCCCCTCCCACAGACACACATACATACACACAAACACACAAACACACACACACACACACACACACACACACACACACACACACACACACACACACACACACACACACACACAAACACACACACACACACACACACACACACACACACACACACACACACACACACACACACACACAAACACACACACACACACACACACACACACACACACACACACACACACACACACACACACACACACACACACACACACACACACACACACACACACACACACACACACACACACACACACACACACACACACACACACACACACACACACACACACACACACATACATACATACATACAAAAAAACACACACATACATACACAGATGGTCAAGATATTTGTAGGAGCCTCTTCAGTGATCATAGCCAAGGGCACAGACCCTCTTGTGAACAACATGCCAGTGGATGTGAGAAGTGGTCTGTACAGCAACAATGAAGTTGCCATCGCCAACACTGTGGTTATCACCATGGTTACCTTCAAAAGTGGACTCACAGTCATCCATGACGGAGGTCAGAGTTTGAAACAAATTTCAATGCAATCATAGAAAACACCACCATATAAAAAAAATATTTGCAATGCATGCTGATTATGCTGCTTCCTGGTATTTTTTTGGTGTCTCATTATACCTGCCACGATTGACGCCTCAGTACCTCACAGATACTTACCTCAACATAACTTCAATTCTCAACCTTCAGTGTCGTCTGTTATATATGACATTTGTTGAATGAAAGCTTCCATGAACAAGAACAATGTTTATGTGTCAAGATTATTGTAACATAATTTTGTTCATTCGCCACAGGAACCAAAGTTGTGGTCTATTTGCCAACCTGCTATAGGAAAAAAGTCAACGGTTTGTGTGGAGAGTTCGGAGTAAAAGACACCGCCTTTGACACACCTGACGCTATCTCCCCGTCCAAGTGGAGGGTCGATCCAACTTGTCCTGAACCTCCTGAGGGCACCCCCTTCGACCCCTGCAAGGTTCCCTTCTACGCTTCCTTCTCCCGCTACACCCCCCTCTCTTCCCACGCTTCCTTCTCCCGCTACACCCCCCTCTCTTCCCACGCTTCCTTCTCCTGCTACGCCACCTTTCCTCCTACGCTTCCTTCTCCTTTACCTTCCACGCCTTCTTTCCCTCCCACGTCTTTTTTCCCTCCCACGCCTTCTTTCCCTCCCTACTTATCTTCTCTTTTCTTCTTCAATTTCTTTGCCAACTACATTTTCCTTCGACACTACATTTTGCTAGCAATACTTTCAAAATCTTATTTTTCGTTTCCAAAATTTTTTATTTTTCATTAATTTCTAATCTTGCCTCTCCAACCATTCAGGCCCATCCTGAAAGAAGACCATGGGCTGTGTCTTCTTGTGCTATCATCACCAAGGGACAGACCTTCGCTGACTGCAGAGGAGTGCTTGACTACGAAGCTTTCTATCAGGAGTGTTTGGCTGCCTCGTGCGAGTAAGTTCCTTGTGGCTGTTTAACCGTTTCCATGAGAACGCTCATGAACATAGCGCTAAAAGACGCGTTACAAATGTTTTGAGTAGATTAGAGTTGATGAGTTCTTTAGAACTCTCTAGAAGTCTGAATTCTTAAACGAGAACTGGAAAATTGGAATATTTTCTCATAAAATCAACGTTTTTTCAGCACTGAAACACAAAACCACTGCAACACACCACCACTGAAAGACACAACCACTGCAGCACACCACCACTGCAACACACCACCACTGCAACACACCTCCACTGCAACACACCACCACTGAAAGACACAACCACTGCAGCACACCACCACTGCAACACACCTCCACTGCAACACACCACCACTGAAAGACACAACCACTGCAGCACACCACCACTGCAACACACCACCACTGCAACACACCACCACTGCAACACACCACCACTGCAACACACCACCACTGTAACACACCACCACTGTGACACACCACCACTGCAACACACCACCATCCTCAGTTGTGACGTTGGAGGAGATTGTCAATGTATGTGCACAGCCATTGAAAGCTTCCACAGCGCCTGTGTTGAAAAGGGAGTCTGTTCCGAGTGGAGGAAAAACCACTTCTGCCGTCAGTCACTCGCCTCTCTTTCACTTACTCCTTCTTCCTTTTTTAAAAAAATTTTCAAACTTTTTATTTTTTTTAATTCTTAAAACAATGTTTCACTTATTTAATTTTGCTGCCTACATACTTCAAAGTTGTGCTTCTACTTCTAAACATTATCTTTGGAAGTCCAAAAAAATTTTAATTTTATGAAAATTAGCGAAATACATAAATTTAAATACGAAAAATACTCATTAAATTTTTCATAAATCGAAAATATTTTTTTAACCATCCCTCCAAACCCCAACAGCCGTGATGTGTCCCGAAGGACAAGTGTACAGGTCATGTATGTCGCCAGTCAACCGCACTTGCCAGGTCTCCAACATCCAACAGAACGAGGAGAAGGTGGAGGGCTGTTTCTGTCCTGGAGACACCGTTCTTGACCGTGAGTGGTCGTGATGGAAAAAATGTTCTACCAATCGTTATAAATCATTTTTTGAAATTTTTGAATAGTCCTTTATTAGATCAAGTCCAGACATACTCTGGAAATGTTACAAAAACCCGGCGAATAGTCGAACTAAGAAAGAAAACATTGAAGTATACGAGAACAGAATGTTATCAGTCATAAAAGTCGGCATTCTATTATATTATATCATGATTAGATTAGATTAGAGAATGTGGTGATGGTGAGAAAACCAATAAAAGATGAAAAATATGTAAAAATCACTCCAATGTTCAGAATTTATGAACCTTCCTCCCTTCAGACGATGGAAAGTGTGTTCCCAGGGCGGTGTGTCAGTGTCTGTATGGCGGGGTCTATTACCAACCGGGTCAAGAAATCAGCCTCAATTGCCAGAACTGGTGGGTGGCTGGAGGAAGGGAAGTGTTGTAGGTGTAATGGGTGGTGTGGTTGTAGGTGTTGTTGTTGGTTTTAGTCTTCTCTATGGCCCTCATCAGTGTCAAAACCTTCGACGCTCCAAAAATTAGATTTATTTATGATTTATGATTATTATGATTATTATTGATTATTATTATTATTAAAACCAAACAAACCAAAATCCAAACAAGCCACAAACCAGACAAACAAACGACAACCAAACAACCAAACAAAACACAAACAACCAAACAAAACACAAACAACCAAACAAAACACAAACAAGCAAACAACAAACAAACAAAAAACAAGCGAGCAGTCAACAATACAAACCTTTCTACAACAGCACGTGCCGAGAAGGAAGAATGGACTGTGTCGGAGAAAAGTGCTACCCTGACTGCGACCCCCTTACAGAATTCCAATGCAAAGATAGGGTAAAAAAGTTGTTGTGACACCAGTATGACATTATTATGACATCAGTATGACATTGTTATGACATCAGTATGACATTATTATGACGTCAGTATGACATTGTTATGACACCAGTATGACATTTTTATGACACCAGTATGACATTATTATGACATCAGTATGACATTGTTATGACATCAGTATGACATTATTATGACGTCAGTATGACATTGTTATGACACCAGCATGACATTGTCACACCAGAAATAAAATAATTAGAACGCAGGTAGAGCGTTTCTCGACGTTGTTATATGTTGTTATCCGTTGTTACACTGGAGTTACTTGTGGCTACGCTTGCTCACGAGCTAATGGTCCCGCCCCCTTTGTCCATGCAGACTTGCATTCCAAAGAGCTACAAGTGTGACGTCATTGTCGATTGTCCTGACTCTTCCGATGAAAACAACTGCAGTGAGTTCGAGTGATACTTTTCATTAATCACTTGCTTAAGCTGCAACAACAACAATAATAATAATGATCAATGGCTTAAGTAATAACAATAATAATAATAATAATCAATGGCATAAGAAAAAAAAAAAAATATATATATATAATAATAATAATAATAATAATAATAATAATAATAATAATAATAATAATAATAATAATCAATTGCTTAAGCAATAACAACAACAATAATCATAATAAATTGCCTAAGCAATAACAACAACAATAATAATCAATGGCTTAAGCAATAACAATAATAATAATAATAATAATCGATGGCTTAAGCAACAACAACAATAAAAATAATCATAAACAATTGATAAGGCAACAACAACAACAATAATAATAATAATCATAAACACTTGATTAAGCAACAACAACAATAAAAATCAATTAAACAGGTGAACTGAATAATTACTAATTATAATAAATAGTTAATTCGATCAACACCATCATGATTGAGTAGAGAAACATTTGTTTGATAATCTCCACCGAGCTGTAAGACAAAATCTACAGTGGTAATCTAATCTAATCTACTCTAATCAAATCATTTATATAGCGCTGATAAAATCAGATATCAACATTAGTTTATTAGTTAAATCATGAAATGGATATTATAAAACAATTGAATTAATTAATACCCTCATGTTTCAGTTGAGAATCCATTTAGAAGTCAATATACCCTGTAAGACTCAATGATCGCTGCGGCATCTGGCAGATAAGCCTTGTTAGCAAGAATGCCTCGACGCCTCGTCGTAACAATCTGGGTTCTCTTAGTGAGGATTATCGTGAAACAGAGAGAAAGAGAGAGAAAGAAAGAGAGAGAAAGAAAGAGAGAAAGAGAGAGAGAAAGAGAGAGAGAAAGAGAGAGAAAAAGAGAGAGAAAAAGAGAGAGAGAAAGAGAGAGAGAAAGAGAGAGAGAAAGAGAGAGAGAAAGAGAGAGAGAGAAAGAGAGAGAGAAAGAGAAAAAGAAAGAGAGAGAGAAAGAGAGAGAGAAAGAGAGAGAGAAAGAGAGAGAGAAAGAAAGAGAGAAAGAGAGAGAGAAAGAGAGAGAGAAAGAGAGAGAGAAAGAGAGAGAGAAAGAGAGAGAGAAAGAGAGAGAGAAAAAAGAAAGAAAGAGAGAGAGGGAGAGGTGAATAGGGTGAAGACGGTGAAACACTCTTTTTATCCTTCTTCCACGTGTTAAGCTAGCCTCTCACAGAATGTGATTAGCTCAGTGGAAAAATTTGTGAAAAACAATTCGGTAAAATTCTTATGACTAGAGTTGAGTTTTTTTTAAAGCGAATTTGAAAAAAAACACAGTTTAAAAATAAATTTTAATCTTTAAATAAAAATAAAAATTAATATTAAAGAATTCTTCCACGGTTCATGAAACCATGCAGTAATTAATATTGAGAAGAAACAAAACGCGAGTTTTCAAGTTTCTAAAATGTTTGAAACTAATTTTATTTCCAATTAACCACTTCAGTCTTCTCTCCACCACTCCATTCCATTCTTCATCTCTTTTTCATCATTCAACATTCACCATTCATCATTCATCATTCACAACCCACCATTCACCACCCACCATTCACCACCCACCATTCACCACCCACCCTTCACCATTCACCCTTCACCACCTCACTCCTCACACTCTCGCTCTTCAATTCTCATCACCCCTTACCACCCACCCCACCTTCATCATCTCACTTTCTACCACTTCATTTTCATCTCCCCATCACCCCCTCTTCAGCAACCACCTGCGAGCCAAGCCAGTTTACTTGCATGGATGGCAGTGGCTGTGTGGATATGACCCAGCTTTGCGATGAGTCGGAGGATTGTGCCGATGGCTCTGACGAAAACCCTCATATCTGCAGTTAGTGCCATTTCAACACACACACACACACACACACACACACACACACACACACACACACACACACACACACACACACACACACACACACACACACACACACACACACACACACACACACACACACACACACACACACACACACACACACACACACACACACACACACACACACACACACACACACACACACACACACACACACACACACACACACACACAAACACACATACATACACACACAATTTTCTCACACTTACACACCTCGCCCATGAAAATGCACACACAACTTTTCGCCACACGGATTGACGCAACATCCCACACATACAAACAAGGCCCCACAAAACACACACATACAAACAAGACTCCCACAAAACACACACATACAAACAAGGCCCCACAAAACACACACATACAAACAAGACTCCCACAAAACACACACATACAAACAAGACTCCCACAAAACACACACATACAAACAAGACTCCCACAAAACACACACATACAAACAAAACCCCACAAAACACACACATACAAACAAGGCCCCACAAAACACACACATACAAACAAGACTCCCACAAAACACACATACAAACAAGATTCTCACAAAACACACACATACAAACAAAACCCCACAAAACACACACATACAAACAAAACCCCACAAAACACACACATACAAACAAGATTCCCACAAAACACACACATACAAACAAGGCCCCACAAAATAAACACAGACGTGGTGTGTCCAGATGGAACATTCAAATGCAACGAAACCCAACTGTGTATCTCTGAATCATTCGTGTGTGACGGCGAGTATGATTGCGGGGCTGATGACCACTCCGATGAAGAACACTGCACCTCTACCACTAGGAACGTTTTGCCCAGTGAGTCTTTGCTTGCAATCACCATGAACTTCTCTGTTTCCAAAAATTTACTAAAGATTGTGTTCAACTAGAGTTTTTTCAAAGCAAAAAGTTTAGTTCACCGAAGTTTTTGTTAAAAAATCATTTCATTTAGCCGAACATTCTACTATATAGATTAATTTTTAATCTGAATATTTCAAATCAGAGAATCGACTGATAAAAACAATGGTGTATTTGGTTTGAAGGTAACTCTCTCGAGTAATAAGAAAAAAAAAAGGATTATCTCACGTCCGCGAGTGATTATAAATGCACACTCTGTAATAAGATATTTTGTGTGTTCTATCAACGTTCTAGCATCTGAGTACACTTGTTCGTTGTCTATCTAATTAAAGGCAGACATACGCTGGAACTGTCACGAAGGGTGTTGAAAAGTCGAAATGGAATGACAATTCGATTCAATTAAAAATATCAAAAACCCGCACAACACCACAGCCACCAGCAGACTGGACTGTCTCTCGAGCAACATCATGAACAACCCAGCCACCACAGTGTCCGCCAACAGGCCAAACCTTGCTACAGACAGCGATGTCTACACATATGCAGTGACAACCGGATACTCCTACGAGCTTCCACTTGTTGTACTCAAAGTCGACGCCGGAAGCGTCCTACTGATAGACGAAATTGACGCCACTGTTATCAACATTAGCAACATCTTCGTAGTGATCAAGGGAGCTGATGGTAGCGAGGTCTTCAGGATTCTGATCACTCCTTTACAATTGGTTAGTTTGCCAACTTTTCTGTGCTAATCTAATCTAATCTAATCTAATCTAATCTAATCTAATCTAATCTAATCTAATCTAATCTAATCTAATCTAATCTAATCTAATCTAATCTAATCTAATCTAATCTAATCTAATCTAATCTAATCTAATCTAATCTAATCTAATCTAATCTAATCTAATCTAATCTAATCTAATCTAATCTAATCTAATCTAATCTAATCTAATCTAATCTAATCTAATCTAATCTAATCTAATCTAATCTAATCTAATCTAATCTAATCTAATCTAATCTAATCTAATCTAATCTAATCTAATCTAATCTAATCTAATCTAATCTAATCTAATCTAATCTAATCTAATCTAATCTAATCTAATCTAATCTAATCTAATCTAATCTAATCTAATCATTTTTCTAGCGCTGATTACACAATGTTCCAAAGCGCTATTGTGGCTTCTGAGATACGGGGATGAGATCATTGAATCAAATACAAGATAAAATAAGATATGGTCTAAGTATAGAATAGGTATAGATAAGATTTGAATATAAAATAAGTTTAGATAAGAATTAGACTTGTACATAAGATAAGATTTGGGAATAAATAATAATACTAGTATTATTCGTTGTGAAGATATAAAAATTCATTTAGATAATTTGATCATAAATATCAGCATATATCATTTAGTTATATATCAATTGTGTGTCAAGTCCATTCATATAGCGCTCAACAATCAGCCCGGAGAAGTGCACGAGAGGATCATCAAACACCTCGGAAAGGATGGGAGATTTGTCGTTTTGGAGGTTTACCCCAAGCCCAGTGTGTCTCAGGTTACTTTGAAGAACCTGATCGTCTACACGTGCTTGGAAAGAGGTAGAAGTTTGAAAGAATTTTCGAGTGCTAACTTTTACAAAAGATAAAAATACTCAATATAATAGATTGAGTGATCTTTGTTGATTTTAATTCTGGGATCTTCATGTTTAAACAAACTTTATAACTAATTTTGAATTATGATTTAAAAATTCAACTTATTCAATCAATCTTCAAGCTTCCACAGAGCATGTTACACGTACCACCATTCAAGCAACAAGTTTGTGGCTTTTTAAATAAAATTTTCCCAAAATTTAGAAATAATGACAAAAAGTTTTCTTTGTTAAAAAAATCTTCAATGGAAATTATTATTTCGAATTATGAAATTCGTTTCGAAATGGATTCATAGTTTTTTTAATCTTTTTTATTCTTTATACTTCTGAACTCCCAAGAATTATTTAATCATTTTCTCTTTATGCCGATGACTATTACATCTTTACTTTATTTCCTAAATATGACTTATCTTCTACTATCTAAAATTTTATCTTGTATCAGCGAAATAATCTCTTGGAGTTATTCTCTGTTCTTCAAATTCAATCCTTCAAAATTTGATCCTATATATTTTAGTAAGTCTTCTCGACTTATCGAATTTCTACCCTCAATTGATAATGAATCAAACCTTTCACTCGCCCCTTCTTCCACCATTCATAGTTTAGGTTTCACTTTTGAATCTTCACTTTCTCTCATACCACAAATAAAATCTGTACCTAAATCATCTTTTTTTCATCTTCTCCATATCAAACAACTGAAACTTTTCCTAGACAATCCAACCCTCAAACTACTAGTTTCTTCGCTTATTTTGTCCCACTTTGACTATTGTAATTCTCTATACTATGGACTCCCAGAGACCACGCTACACCCTCTCACCAAAGCTTTTAATAGCGCTGCCTGTTTAGTTTCTGGCCCTCATAAATTTTCGCATCCAACTCCTACCCTTATCTCTTTTCACTGGTTGCCTTATTTAAAAAGATCAGTTTTCAAAATCTGCATCCTCATGTTTAAAATAAAAAAATAATCGCTCACCTACCTACTTAGCTGACCTTTTCAAGTTGCCTCCTAGTAAGGGACTGAGATCTTCTACCTATTCTCATTTTTTAGGATACCTAATAGTATTTAGGGTAATTCTGCACTTTTTTAGTGTATTTTTTACTTTTTTACTTTTATGAAATTTTTTTCCCCCAATATTACCTCTATTACGCCTTTTCATTCATTTCGTAAAACCCTCAAAACTTTTTTGTTTAAACAGTTCGTAGCCGAACATTTTTAAACATTGCCGAATAAACGCTATAAAAATGATTTAATGAGCTTAGATTAGATTAGATGAAAATCATATGTTCACACTTGGTGCCATAAATGGTCGTGTCTTGGCATATAGTCCTGCATGGAAATGAATCTAATCTTATCTCATCTTATTGTATCTAAGCTAAGCTACTATACTGTCAACAAGTTAAATACAAGCTAATCTGAGTAATAAAATTTTATAGATCCTTTGGAAGATTATTTTAGACAGTTTCCAAAGATCACCAAGCAACTTTATATTTTGCTGCAGGCGGGGCTGCAACGACGATGGCAGGACTGACAGAAACACCTGAAAACGTGTGCGTTCCAGTTGATTGGCTGCAGATGGACGGAGTCACTACCTCATCCTTCCCTCCAAATGCTGCAGTGGACAAAACCACATTCATATTTACCGAAGATAGTGGCGTGATCTACATACAATCTGAAGTGTTGTCCCAGATCATAGCACTAATATCTTTCCGAGCAAACAACGTAGCTATCGTCAAGGTTGAAATCATCAACGCTGTGGGAGGAATTAGTGCTAATTTTTCGAAACCTGTGACGAATGACGTGAGTTTAAAATTTGGATAATTTTCTGGAAAGTTTTTTGAACATGTTGACAAATTTTTTACACGAAAAAACCGAATTTATTGAAAAAGCTAATGATAGTCTAAATAATATATAGAAAAGATTTGAAAAATACGTTACATGACTTACTGTGGTAGATTAGCGAAACCATAGTAACCGAAAATGGTACACGATAAAATTATCGTGAGACGCTTAAGTGAAAATGAATTGAAAAATAAATAAAGGGAAACGTTTTGAACGTGTTTTCATTATGTGACACCCAGTTTTTCATGCTAAGTGGAGAGTTCCCGGGGCAGAGCGTGAAGATTATCCTCACTTCAGCCGATCCGAGTCAACCAATGAATGTCACTGGACTGGCTGTAAAGATTTGTGAATCTGGTATGAATAAATTTTTCCACATATGATCGATACAAATTAAAGATGAAAATAATTTAAATGAATAGTAAAAAAATAGGAAAGATACAATAAAGATTTTATATTGAAATAATAGGTACAACAGAATGCTGTAGTGAAATACCGACAAGACCGGAAGGATCTGGTGAGATTAGTTAATAGTTTCAAAAGTAGAGTGGAAGTGGAAAAATTGAAGAAAATGAAAAAAAAATGTCAATTTGGCAGAAAAAACATCAGCTGGAGCTGCTGGAACAACCCCTACTACCATCTGTTCTTTGATAAACTTGTTGGACAGGGATGATACAACGATCAGCACCGATCCTGAATCAACGGGAGCAAGGCCTGGAAAAGGAACTTTCACACTCCAGCCTAGGAACAACAAGCCAAATCTCAAGATCATCGTTATTCCAGCTTCCCCTACAACAGTCATGGGTGTAATTGTCGTCGCTTCAAATGTATTTGGTGTGACCATTTTCTACAAGGATGAAGATGGTTACGTTATAGAAAGCCTACCTCTGACTAAGATAAGCAATGTATGTCAACTTCATTTTGAATCATTATTTAGTCTTTCAATAGCATTTTAAATGATAAAAATATATAATTCCAGGGCAAATTTGAGCTTCCGAGCAGAAGCCCTGACGGAGTTGCGAGAATTGAGGTTGTCTTGACTCCTGTGACCGTGTCGTTGCCTGTCGTGGTCACTGAATTCTCGATACATGTGTGTGGAGAAGTGTCAACTACAAATAATCTTCCTGCTGGAACAACACCTAGTGAACTTGCTGGATCAACAACAGCTGGAGCTGCTGGAACAACCCCTTCTACCATCTGTTCCTTAATAAACTTGTTGGACAGGGATGACACAATGGTCACAACCGTACCTGAGTCAACGGGACAAAGGCCTGGAAAAGGACCATTCACAATCAGACCAACTGACGCCTATCCCGAACCTAAGATAACTGTGACGCCAGCTTCCCCTACTACAGTCATGAGTATCACAATTGCAGGGTCTAACATCAAAAGTGTAACTGTTACTTTCAAAGATAGCAACGACAAGGTATTAGAAAGCGTCACTCTGGTGGTGAGGCCCGATGTAAGTCCTATTCCATATACCTTCTATAGAGTGATTTTTCGAACTTTTTCTAACATTCAAATGAAATTTCAGGGTACATTTGAGCTACCAGCAACAAGCCCTGAAGGAGTCGCCAGCATTGAGGTTGTCATCACTCCTTTGGACGTTACACAGCCTATCGAGGTTACCGTCTTCTCGATACATGTGTGTGGAGAAGTTTCCACAACGACGAGTCTCCCTGCTGGAACAACACCTAGTGAAATTACTGGATCAACAAGAGCTGGAGCTGCTGGAACAACCCCTACTACCATGTGTTCTTTGATAAACTTGTTGGACAAGGATGATACAACGATCAGCACCGATCCTGAATCAACGGGAGCAAGGCCTGGAAAAGGAACTTTCACACTCCAGCCTAGGAACAACAAGCCAAATCTCAAGATCATCGTTATACCAGCTTCCCCTACAACAGTCATGGGTGTAATTGTCGTCGCTTCAAATGTTTTTGGTGTGACCATTTTCTACAAGGATGAAAATGGTTACGTTATAGAAAGCCTACCTCTGACTAAGATAAGCAATGTATGTCAACTTCATTTTGAATCATTATTTAGTCTTTCAATGGCATTTAAAATGATAATCATTATTTAGTCTTTCAATGGCATTTAAAATGATAAAAATATAAAATTCCAGGGCAAATTTGAGCTTCCGAGCAGAAGCCCTGACGGAGTTGCGAGAATTGAGGTTGTCTTGACTCCTGTGACCGTGTCGTTGCCTGTCGTGGTCACTGAATTCTCCATACATGTGTGTGGAGAAGTGTCAACTACAAATAATCTCCCTGCTGGAACAACACCTAGTGAACTTGCTGGATCAACAACAGCTGGAGCTGCTGGAACAACCCCTTCTACCATCTGCTCTTTGATAAACTTGTTGGACAGGGATGACACAATGGTCACAACCGTACCTGAGGCAACGGGACAAAGGCCTGGAAAAGGACCATTCACAATCAGACCAACTGATGCCTATCCCGAACCTAAGATAACTGTGACGCCTGCTTCCCCTACTACAGTCATGGGTGTCACTATTGCAGGGTCTAACATCAAAAGTGTAACTGTTATTTTCAAAGATAGCAACGACAACGTATTAGAAAGCGTCACTCTGGTGGTGAGGCCCGATGTAAGTCCTATTCCCTATACCTTCTATAGACTGATTTTTCGAACTTTTTCCAACATTCAAATGAAATTTCAGGGTACATTTGAGCTACCAGCAACAAGCCCTGAAGGAGTCGCCAGCATTGAGGTTGTCATCACTCCTTTGGACGTTACACAGCCTATCGAGGTTACCGACTTCTCGATACATGTGTGTGGCGAGGTTTCCACAACGACGAGTCTCCCTGCTGGAACAACACCTAGTGAAATTACTGGATCAACAAGAGCTGGAGCTGCTGGATCAACAACAGCTGGAGCTGCTGGAACAACCCCTACTACCATCTGTTCTTTGATAAACTTGTTGGACAAGGATGATACAACGATCAGCACCGATCCTGAATCAACGGGAGCAAGGCCTGGAAAAGGAACTTTCACACTCCAGCCTAGGAACAACAAGCCAAATCTCAAGATCATCGTTATTCCAGCTTCCCCTACAACAGTCATGGGTGTAATTGTCGTCGCTTCAAATGTTTTTGGTGTGACCATTTTCTACAAGGATGAAAATGGTTACGTTATAGAAAGCCTACCTCTGACTAAGATAAGCAATGTATGTCAACTTCATTTTGAATCATTATTTCGTCTTTCAATGGCATTTTAAATGATAAAAATATAAAATTCCAGGGAAAATTTGAGCTTCCGAGCAGAAGCCCTGACGGAGTTGCGAGAATTGAGGTTGTCTTGACTCCTGTGACCGTGTCGTTGCCTGTCGTGGTCACTGAATTCTCGATACATGTGTGTGGAGAAGTGTCAACTACAAATAATCTTCCTGCTGGAACAACACCTAGTGAACTTGCTGGATCAACAACAGCTGGAGCTGCTGGAACAACACCTACTACCATCTGTTCCTTAATAAACTTGTTGGACAGGGATGACACAATGGTCACAACTGTACCTGAGTCAACGGGACAAAGGCCTGGAAAAGGACCATTCACAATCAGACCAACTGACGCCTATCCCGAACCTAAGATAACTGTGACGCCAGCTTCCCCTACTACAGTCATGAGTATCACTATTGCAGGGTCTAACATCAAAAGTGTAACTGTTACTTTCAAAGATAGCAACGACAACGTATTAGAAAGCGCCACTCTGGTGGTGAGGCCCGATGTAAGTCCTATTCCATATACCATCTATAGACTGATTTTTCGAACTTTTTCTAACATTCAAATGAAATTTCAGGGTACATTTGAGCTACCAGCAACAAGCCCTGAAGGAGTCGCCAGCATTGAGGTTGTCATCACTCCTTTGGACGTTACACAGCCTATCGAGGTTACCGTCTTCTCGATACATGTGTGTGGAGAGGTTTCCACAACGACGAGTCTCCCTGCTGGAACAACACCTAGTGAAATTACTGGTTCAACAAGAGCTGGAGCTGCTGGATCAACAACAGCTGGAGCTGCTGGAACAACCCCTACTACTATCTGTTCTTTGATAAACTTGTTGGACAGGGATGATACAACCATCAGCACCGATCCTGAATCAACGGGAGCAAGGCCTGGAAAAGGAACTTTCACACTCCAGCCTAGGAACAACAAGCCAAATCTCAAGATCATCGTTATTCCAGCTTCCCCTACAACAGTCATGGGTGTAATTGTCGTCGCTTCAAATGTATTTGGTGTGACCATTTTCTACAAGGATGAAGATGGTTACGTTAAAGAAAGCCTACCTCTGACTAAGATAAGCAATGTATGTCAACTTCATTTTGAATTATTATTTAATCTTTCAATGGCATTTTAAATAATAAAAATATATAATTCCAGGGCAAATTTGAGCTTCCGAGCAGAAGCCCTGACGGAGTTGCGAGAATTGACGTTGTATTGACTCCTGTGACCGTGTCGTTGCCTGTCGTGGTCACTGAATTCTCGATACATGTGTGTGGAGAAGTTTCAACTACAAATAATCTCCCTGCTGGAACAACACCTAGTGAACTTGCTGGATCAACATCAGCTGGAGCTGCTGCATCAACATCAGCTGGAGCTGCTGGATCAACATCAGCTGAAGCTGCTGGAACAACCCCTTCTACCATCTGCTCTTTGATAAACTTGTTGGACAGGGATGACACAATGGTCACAACCGTACCTGAGTCAACGGGACAAAGGCTTGGAAAAGGATCATTCACAATCAGACCAACTGACGCCTATCCCGAACCTAAGATAACTGTGACGCCAGCTTCCCCTACTACAGTCATGAGTGTCACTATTGCAGGGTCTAACATCAAAAGTGTAACTGTTACTTTCAAAGATAGCAACGACAACGTATTAGAAAGCGTCACTCTGGTGGTGAGGCCCGATGTAAGTCCTATTCCATATACCATCTATAGACTGATTTTTCGAACTTTTTCTAACATTCAAATGAAATTTCAGGGTACATTTGAGCTACCAGCAACAAGCCCTGAAGGAGTCGCCAGCATTGAGGTTGTCATCACTCCTTTGGACGTTACACAGCCTATCGAGGTTACCGACTTCTCGATACATGTGTGTGGAGAAGTTTCCACAACGACGAGTCTCCCTGCTGGAACAACACCTAGTGAACTTACTGGATCAACAAGAGCTGGAGCTGCTGGATCAACAACAGCTGGAGCTGCTGGATCAACAACAGCTGGAGCTGCTGGAACAACCCCTACTACCATCTGTTCTTTGATAAACTTGTTGGACAAGGATGATACAACGATCAGCACCGATCCTGAATCAACGGGAGCAAGGCCTGGAAAAGGAACCTTCACACTCCAGCCTAGGAACAACAAGCCAAATCTCAAGATCATCGTTATTCCAGCTTCCCCTACAACAGTCATGGGTGTAATTGTCGTCGCTTCAAATGTATTTGGTGTGACCATTTTCTACAAGGATGAAAATGGTTACGTTATAGAAAGCCTACCTCTGACTAAGATAAGCAATGTATGTCAACTTCATTTTGAATCATTATTTAGTCTTTCAATGGCATTTTAAATGATGAAAATATATAATTCCAGGGCAAATTTGAGCTTCCGAGCAGAAGCCCTGACGGAGTTGCGAGAATTGACGTTGTCTTGACTCCTGTGACCGTGTCGTTGCCTGTCGTGGTCACTGAATTCTCGATACATGTTTGTGGAGAAGTTTCAACTACAAATAATCTCCCTGCTGGAACAACACCTAGTGAACTTGCTGGATCAACATCAGCTGGAGCTGCTGGATCAACATCAGCTGGAGCTGCTGGATCAACAACAGCTGAAGCTGCTGGAACAACCCCTTCTACCATCTGCTCTTTGATAAACTTGTTGGACAGGGATGACACAATGGTCACAACCGTACCTGAGTCAACGGGACAAAGGCCTGGACAAGGATCATTCACAATCAGACCAACTGACGCCTATCCCGAACCTAAGATAACTGTGACGCCAGCTTCCCCTACTACAGTCATGAGTGTCACTATTGCAGGGTCTAACATCAAAAGTGTAACTGTTACTTTCAAAGATAGCAACGACAACGTATTAGAAAGCGTCACTCTGGTGGTGAGGCCCGATGTAAGTCCTATTCCATATACCATCTATAGAGTGATTTTTCGAACTTTTTCTAACATTCAAATGAAATTTCAGGGTACATTTGAACTACCAGCAACAAGCCCTGAAGGAGTCGCCAGCATTGAGGTTGTCATCACTCCTTTGGACGTTACACAGCCTATCGAGGTTACCGACTTCTCGATACATGTGTGTGGAGAGGTTTCCACAACGACGAGTCTCCCTGCTGGAACAACACCTAGTGAAATTACTGGATCAACAAGAGCTGGAGCTGCTGGATCAACAACAGCTGGAGCTGCTGGATCAACAACAGCTGGAGCTGCTGGATCAACCCCTACTACGATGTGTTCTTTGATAAATTTGTTGGACAGGGATGATACAACAATCAGCACCGATCCTGAATCAACGGGAGCAAGGCCTGGAAAAGGAACTTTCACACTCCAGCCTAGGAACAACAAGCCAAATCTCAAGATCATCGTTATTCCAGCTTCCCCTACAACAGTCATGGGTGTAATTGTCGTCGCTTCAAATGTATTTGGTGTGACCATTTTCTACAAGGATGAAGATGGTTACGTTAAAGAAAGCCTACCTCTGACTAAGATAAGCAATGTATGTCAACTTCATTTCGAATTATTATTTAATCTTTCAATGGCATTTTAAATAATAAAAATATATAATTCCAGGGCAAATTTGAGCTTCCGAGCAGAAGCCCTGACGGAGTTGCGAGAATTGACGTTGTATTGACTCCTGTGACCGTGTCGTTGCCTGTCGTGGTCACTGAATTCTCGATACATGTTTGTGGAGAAGTTTCAACTACAAATAATCTCCCTGCTGGAACAACACCTAGTGAACTTGCTGGATCAACATCAGCTGGAGCTGCTGGATCAACATCAGCTGGAGCTGCTGGATCAACAACAGCTGAAGCTGCTGGAACAACCCCTTCTACCATCTGCTCTTTGATAAACTTGTTGGACAGGGATGACACAATGGTCACAACCGTACCTGAGTCAACGGGACAAAGGCCTGGACAAGGATCATTCACAATCAGACCAACTGACGCCTATCCCGAACCTAAGATAACTGTGACGCCAGCTTCCCCTACTACAGTCATGAGTGTCACTATTGCAGGGTCTAACATCAAAAGTGTAACTGTTACTTTCAAAGATAGCAACGACAACGTATTAGAAAGCGTCACTCTGGTGGTGAGGCCCGATGTAAGTCCTATTCCATATACCATCTATAGAGTGATTTTTCGAACTTTTTCTAACATTCAAATGAAATTTCAGGGTACATTTGAGCTACCAGCAACAAGCCCTGAAGGAGTCGCCAGCATTGAGGTTGTCATCACTCCTTTGGACGTTACACAGCCTATCGAGGTTACCGACTTCTCGATACATGTGTGTGGAGAGGTTTCCACAACGACGAGTCTCCCTGCTGGAACAACACCTAGTGAACTTACTGGATCAACAAGAGCTGGAGCTGCTGGATCAACAACAGCTGGAGCTGCTGGATCAACAACAGCTGGAGCTGCTGGAACAACCCCTACTACCATCTGTTCTTTGATAAACTTGTTGGACAGGGATGATACAACAATCAGCACTGATCCTGAATCAACGGGAGATAGGCCTGGAAAAGGAACTTTCACACTCCAGCCTAGGAACAACAAGCCAAATCTCAAGATCATCGTTATTCCAGCTTCCCCTACAACAGTCATGGGTGTAATTGTCGTCGCTTCAAATGTATTTGGTGTGACCATTTTCTACAAGGATGAAGATGGTTACGTTAAAGAAAGCCTACCTCTGACCAAGATAAGCAATGTATGTCAACTTCATTTTGAATTACTATTTAGTCTTTCAATGGCATTTTAAATGACAAAAATATATAATTCCAGGGCAAATTTGAGCTTCCGAGCAGAAGCCCTGACGGAGTTGCGAGAATTGACGTTGTCTTGACTCCTGTGACCGTGTCTTTGCCTGTCGTGGTCACTGAATTCTCGATACATGTGTGTGGAGAAGTTTCAACTACAAACAATCTCCCTGCTGGAACAACACCTAGTGAACTTGCTGGATCAACATCATCTGGAGCTGCTGGATCAACATCAGCTGGAGCTGCTAGATCAACAACAGCTGAAGCTGCTGGAACAACCCCTTCTACCATCTGCTCTTTGATAAACTTGTTGGACAGGGATGACACAATGGTCACAACCGTACCTGAGTCAACGGGACAAAGGCCTGGAAAAGGATCATTCACAATCAGACCAACTGACGCCTATCCCGAACCTAAGATAACTGTGACGCCAGCTTCCCCTACTACAGTCATGAGTGTCACTATTGCAGGGTCTAACATCAAAAGTGTAACTGTTACTTTCAAAGATAGCAACGAAAACGTATTAGAAAGCGTCACTCTTGTGGTGAGGCCCGATGTAAGTCCTATTCCATGTTCATTCTAGAGAGTGATTTTTCGAACTTTTTCTAACATTCAAATAAAATTCCAGGGTACATTTGAGCTACCAGCAACAAGTCCTGAAGGAGTCGCCAGCATTGAGGTTGTCATCACTCCTTTGGACGTTACACAGCCTATCGAGGTTACCGTCTTCTCGATACATGTGTGTGGAGAGGTTTCCACAACGACGAGTCTCCCTGCTGGAACAACATCTAGTGAAATTACTGGATCAACAAGAGCTGCTGGATCAACAACAGCTGGAGCTGCTGGATCAACAACAGCTGGAGCTGCTGGAACAACCCCTACTACTATCTGTTCTTTGATAAACTTGTTGGACAGGGATGATACAACGATCAGCACCGATCCTGAATCAACGGGAGCAAGGCCTGGAAAAGGAACTTTCACACTCCAGCCTAGGAACAACAAGCCAAATCTCAAGATCATCGTTATTCCAGCTTCCCCTACAACAGTCATGGGTGTAATTGTCGTCGCTTCAAATGTTTTTGGTGTGACCATTTTCTACAAGGATGAAAATGGTTACGTTATAGAAAGCCTACCTCTGACCAAGATAAGCAATGTATGTCAACTTCATTTTGAATCATTATTTAGTCTTTCAATGGCATTTTAAATTATAAAAATATAAAATTCCAGGGAAAATTTGAGCTTCCGAGCAGAAGCCCTGACGGAGTTGCGAGAATTGAGGTTGTCTTGACTCCTGTGACCGTGTCTTTGCCTGTCGTGGTCACTGAATTCTCGATACATGTGTGTGGAGAAGTGTCAACTACAAATAATCTCCCTGCTGGAACAACACCTAGTGAACTTGCTGGATCAACAACAGCTGGAGCTGCTGGAACAACACCTACTACCATCTGTTCCTTAATAAACTTGTTGGACAGGGATGACACAATGGTCACAACCGTACCTGAGGCAACGGGACAAAGGCTTGGAAAAGGATCATTCACAATCAGACCAACTGATGCCCATCCCGAACCTAAGATAACTGTGACGCCAGCTTCCCCTACTACAGTCATGAGTGTCACTATTGCAGGGTCTAACATCAAAAGTGTAACTGTTACTTTCAAAGATAGCAACGACAACGTATTAGAAAGCGTCACTCTGGTGGTGAGGCCCGATGTAAGTCCTATTCCATATACCATCTATAGACTGATTTTTCGAACTTTTTCTAACATTCAAATGAAATTTCAGGGTACATTTGAGCTACCAGCAACAAGCCCTGAAGGAGTCGCCAGCATTGAGGTTGTCATCACTCCTTTGGACTTTACACAGCCTATCGAGGTTACCGACTTCTCGATACATGTGTGTGGAGAAGTTTATACAACGACGAGTCTCCCTGCTGGAACAACACCTAGTGAAATTACTGGATCAACAAGAGCTGGAGCTGCTGGATCAACAACAGCTGGAGCTGCTGGATCAACAACAGCTGGAGCTGCTGGATCAACAACAGCTGGAGCTGCTGGATCAACAATAGCTGGAGCTGCTGGATCAACAACAGCTGGAGCTGCTGGAACAACCCCTACTACCATCTGTTCTTTGATAAACTTGTTGGACAAGGATGATACAACGATCAGCACCGATCCTGAATCAACGGGAGCAAGGCCTGGAAAAGGAACTTTCACACTCCAGCCTAGGAACAACAAGCCAAATCTCAAGATCATCGTTATTCCAGCTTCCCCTACAACAGTCATGGGTGTAATTGTCGTCGCTTCAAATGTATTTGGTGTGACCATTTTCTACAAGGATGAAGATGGTTACGTTAAAGAAAGCCTACCTCTGACTAAGATAAGCAATGTATGTCAACTTCATTTTGAATTATTATTTAATCTTTCAATGGCATTTTTAATAATAAAAATATATAATTCCAGGGCAAATTTGAGCTTCCGAGCAGAAGCCCTGACGGAGTTGCGAGAATTGACGTTGTATTGACTCCTGTGACCGTGTCGTTGCCTGTCCTGGTCACTGAATTCTCGATACATGTGTGTGGAGAAGTTTCAACTACAAATATTCTCCCTGCTGGAACAACACCTAGTGAACTTGCTGGATCAACATCAGCTGGAGCTGCTGGATCAACATCAGCTGGAGGTGCTGGATCAACATCAGCTGAAGCTGCTGGAACAACCCCTTCTACCATCTGCTCTTTGATAAACCTGTTGGACAGGGATGATACAAAAATCAGCACCAAGCCTGAATCAACGGGAGAAAGGCCAGGGCGAGGAACCTTCACGATCACTCCAACTGATGAAAATCCTGAACCGAAAATTATTGTGAGGCCAGCTACTCCTACAACAGTCATGGGTGTGACAATTAAAGGAAAAAACATTGCTTCTGTGACCGTTGTATACAAAGATGGAGACGGCCAAGAAATAGAAACAGTCACTCTAGATGAAGAAGAGGATGTATGTGACTATTCTTTCTATTATGAATTTCATCAAGAAACATCACCTTATTCATATCATCAATTCTTTCCAGGGCACCTTCGTTCTACCCGAAACAAGCCCTGAAGGAGTCGTCAGCATTGAGGTTGTCATCACTCCTGCGGACGTTTCACAGCCTATCGAGATTACCGACTTCTCGATACATGTGTGTGGAGAAGTTTCCACAACGACGAGTCTCCCTGCTGGAACAACACCTAGTGAACTTACTGGATCAACAACAGCTGGAGCTGCTGGCTCAACCAAAGCTGGAGCTGCTGGAACAACAACAGCTGGAGCTGCTGGATCAACTCCTACTAGCGTCTGCTCCATAGAGAATTTGTTGGACAAGGAAGACACAGTAATCACCACTGACCCTGAAGCGAGAGGAGCAAGGCCAGGAAAAGGACCATTCAAAATCTGGCCGACTGATGAAACTCCTACTCCTAAAATTACTGTAACAGCAGCTACAGCCACAACAGTCATGGGTGTAACTGTCACTGGAACAAACATCAAGAATGTTACCGTTATTTTCAAAGATGTAGATGGTAATGTCTTGGATACCGTACCTCTGACGGAAAATCCATCTGTAAGTCAAATTCATTTCATTTTTATTTGAAAATTTCGTTTCAGAAGTCCTTTGCACTGAAATCAATATTATATAATCCAGGGAACATTTGAGTTACCAGCAACAAGCCCTGACGGAGTTGCTAGCATTGAGGTGATATTGACTCCAGTGGACGCGTCGATGCCTATCGATGTTACAGACTTCTCGATACATGTGTGTGGAGAGGTTTCCACAACGACGAGTCTCTCTGCTGGAACAACACCTAGTGAAATTGCTGGATCAACAACAGCTGGAGCTGCTGGAACAACACCTACTACCATCTGCTCTTTAATAAACTTGTTGGACAGGGATGATACAGTAATCAGCACCGAGCCTGAATCAACGGGAGAAAGGCCAGGGCGAGGAACCTTCACGATCACTCCAACTGATGCCTATCCCGAACCTAAGATAACTGTGACGCCAGCTTTCCCTACTACAGTCATGAGTGTCACAATTTCAGGGTCTAACATCAAAAGTGTAACTGTTACTTTCAAAGATAGCAACGACAACGTATTAGAAAGCGTCACTCTGGTGGTGAGGCCCGATGTGAGTCCTCTTCCATTTTCATTCTATAGACTTATTTTTCGAACTTTTTCTAACATTTAAATAAAATTTCAGGGTACATTTGAGCTACCAGCAACAAGCCCTGAAGGAGTCGCTAGTATTGAGGTTGTCATCATTCCTTTGGACGTTTCACAGCCTATCGAGGTTACCGACTTCTCGATACATGTGTGTGGCGAGGTTTCCACAACGACGAGTCTCCCTGCTGGAACAACTCCTAGTGAACTTACTGGATCAACAAGAGTTGGAGCTGCTGGATCAACAACAGCTGGAGCTGCTGGCTCAACCGAAGCTGGAGCTGCTGGATCAACAACAGCTGGAGCTGCTGGATCAGTTCCTACTAGCGTCTGCTCCATAGAGAATTTGTTGGACAAGGATGACACAGTACTCACCACTGACCCTGAAGCGAGAGGAGCAAAGCCAGGAAAAGGACCATTCAAAATCTGGCCGACTGATGAAACTCCTACTCCTAAAATTACTGTAACAGCAGCTACACCTACAACAGTCATGGGTGTAACTGTCACTGGAACAAACATCAAGAATGTTACCGTTATTTTCAAAGATGTAGATGGTAATGTCTTGGATACCGTAACTCTGACGGAAAATCCATCTGTAAGTCAAATTCAATTCATTTTTATTAGGAAATTTCGTTTCAGAAGTCGTTTGCACTGAAATCAATATTATATAATCCAGGGAACATTCGAGTTACCTGCAACAAGCCCTGACGGAGTTGCGAGCATCGAGGTTATCTTGACTCCTGTGGACGCGTCGATGCCTATCGATGTTACAGACTTCTCGATACATGTGTGTGGAGAGGTTTCCACAACGACGAGTCTCTCTGCTGGAACAACACCTAGTGAACTTGCTGGATCAACAACAGCTGGAGCTGCTGGAACAACCCCTTCTACCATCTGCTCTTTGATAAACTTGTTGGACAGGGATGATACAGTAATCAGCACCAAGCCTGAATCAACGGGAGAAAGGCCAGGGCGAGGAACCTTCACGATCACTCCAACTGATGAAAATCCTGAACCGAAAATTATTGTGAGGCCAGCTACTCCTACAACAGTCATGGGTGTGACAATTAAAGGAAAAAACATTGCTTCTGTGACCGTTGTATACAAAGATGGAGACGGCCAAGAAATAGAAACAGTCACTCTAGATGAAGAAGAGGATGTATGTGACTATTCTTTCTATTATGAATTTCATCAAGAAACATCACCTTATTCATATCATCAATTCTTTCCAGGGCACCTTCGTTCTATCCGAAACAAGCCCTGAAGGAGTCGTCAGCTTTGAGGTTGTCATCACTCCTTTGGACCTTTCACAGCCTATCGAGGTTACCGACTTCTCGATACATGTGTGTGGAGAAGTTTCCACAACGACGAGTCTCCCTGCTGGAACAACACCTAGTGAACTTACTGGATCAACAAGAGCTGGAGCTGCTGGATCAACAACAGCTGGAGCTGCTGGAACAACCCCTACTACTATCTGTTCTTTGATAAACTTGTTGGACAGGGATGATACAACGATCAGCACCGATCCTGAATCAACGGGAGCAAGGCCTGGAAAAGGAACTTTCACACTCCAGCCTAGGAACAACAAGCCAAATCTCAAGATCATCGTTATTCCAGCTTCCCCTACAACAGTCATGGGTGTAATTGTCGTCGCTTCAAATGTTTTTGGTGTGACCATTTTCTACAAGGATGAAAATGGTTACGTTATAGAAAGCCTACCTCTGACTAAGATAAGCAATGTATGTCAACTTCATTTTGAATTATTATTTAGTCTTTCAATGGCATTTTAAATGATAAAAATATATAATTCCAGGGCAAATTTGAGCTTCCTAGCAGAAGCCCTGACGGAGTTGTGAGAATTGACGTTGTCTTGACTCCTGTGACCGTGTCGTTGCCTGTCGTGGTCACTGAAGTCTCGATACATGTGTGTGGAGAAGTTTCAACTACAAATAATCTCCCTGCTGGAACAACACCTAGTGAACTTGCTGGATCAACATCAGCTGGAGCTGCTGGATCAACAACAGCTGAAGCTGCTGGAACAACCCCTTCTACCATCTGCTCTTTGATAAACTTGTTGGACAGGGATGACACAATGGTCACAACCGTACCTGAGTCAACGGGACAAAGGCCTGGACAAGGATCATTCACAATCAGACCAACTGACGCCTATCCCGAACCTAAGATAATTGTGACGCCAGCTTCCCCTACTACAGTCATGAGTGTCACTATTGCAGGGTCTAACATCAAAAGTGTAACTGTTATTTTCAAAGATAGCAACGACAACGTATTAGAAAGCGTCACTCTGGTGGTGAGGCCCGATGTAAGTCCTATTCCATATTCATTTTCTAGAGTGATTTTTCTAACTTTTTCTAACATTTAAATGAAATTTCAGGGTACATTTGAGCTACCAGCAACAAGCCCTGAAGGAGTCGCCAGCATTGGTGTTGTCATCATTCCTTTGGACGTTTCACAGCCTATCGAGGTTACCGACTTCTCGATACATGTGTGTGGAGAGGTTTCCACAACGACGAGTCTCCCTGCTGGAACAACACCTAGTGAACTTACTGGATCAACAACAGCTGGAGCTGCTGGTTCACCAACAGCTGGAGCTGCTGGATCAACAACAGCTGGAGCTGCTGGATCAATTCCTACTAGCGTCTGCTCCATAGAGAATTTGTTGGACAAGGATGACACAGTACTCACCACTGACCCTGAAGCGAGAGGAGCAAGGCCAGGAAAAGGACCATTCAAAATCTGGCCGACTGATGAAACTCCTACTCCTAAAATTACTGTAACAGCAGCTACACCCACAACAGTCATGGGTGTAACTGTCACTGGAACAAACATCAGGAATGTTACCGTTATTTTCAAAGATGTAGATGGTAATGTCTTGGATACCGTAACTCTGACGGAAAATCCATCTGTAAGTCAAATTCAATTCATTTTTATTAGGAAATTTCGTTTCAGAAGTCCTTTGCACTGAAATCAATATTATATAATCCAGGGAACATTCGAGTTACCTGCAACAAGCCCTGACGGAGTTGCGAGCATCGAGGTTATCTTGACTCCTGTGGACGCGTCGATGCCTATCGATGTTACAGACTTCTCGATACATGTGTGTGGAGAGGTTTCCACAACGACGAGTCTCTCTGCTGGAACAACACCTAGTGAACTTGCTGGATCAACAACAGCTGGAGCTGCTGGAACAACCCCTTCTACCATCTGCTCTTTGATAAACTTGTTGGACAGGGATGATACAGTAATCAGCACCAAGCCTGAATCAACGGGAGAAAGGCCAGGGCGAGGAACCTTCACGATCACTCCAACTGATGAAAATCCTGAACCGAAAATTATTGTGAGGCCAGCTACTCCTACAACAGTCATGGGTGTGACAATTAAAGGAAAAAACATTGCTTCTGTGACCGTTGTATACAAAGATGGAGACGGCCAAGAAATAGAAACAGTCACTCTAGATGAAGAAGAGGATGTATGTGACTATTCTTTCTATTATGAATTTCATCAAGAAACATCACCTTATTCATATCATCAATTCTTTCCAGGGCACCTTCGTTCTATCCGAAACAAGCCCTGAAGGAGTCGTCAGCTTTGAGGTTGTCATCACTCCTTTGGACCTTTCACAGCCTATCGAGGTTACCGACTTCTCGATACATGTGTGTGGAGAAGTTTCCACAACGACGAGTCTCCCTGCTGGAACAACACCTAGTGAACTTACTGGATCAACAAGAGCTGGAGCTGCTGGATCAACAACAGCTGGAGCTGCTGGAACAACCCCTACTACTATCTGTTCTTTGATAAACTTGTTGGACAGGGATGATACAACGATCAGCACCGATCCTGAATCAACGGGAGCAAGGCCTGGAAAAGGAACTTTCACACTCCAGCCTAGGAACAACAAGCCAAATCTCAAGATCATCGTTATTCCAGCTTCCCCTACAACAGTCATGGGTGTAATTGTCGTCGCTTCAAATGTTTTTGGTGTGACCATTTTCTACAAGGATGAAAATGGTTACGTTATAGAAAGCCTACCTCTGACTAAGATAAGCAATGTATGTCAACTTCATTTTGAATTATTATTTAGTCTTTCAATGGCATTTTAAATGATAAAAATATATAATTCCAGGGCAAATTTGAGCTTCCTAGCAGAAGCCCTGACGGAGTTGTGAGAATTGACGTTGTCTTGACTCCTGTGACCGTGTCGTTGCCTGTCGTGGTCACTGAATTCTCGATACATGTGTGTGGAGAAGTTTCAACTACAAATAATCTCCCTGCTGGAACAACACCTAGTGAACTTGCTGGATCAACATCAGCTGGAGCTGCTGGATCAACATCAGCTGGAGCTGCTGGATCAACAACAGCTGAAGCTGCTGGAACAACCCCTTCTACCATCTGCTCTTTGATAAACTTGTTGGACAGGGATGACACAATGGTCACAACCGTACCTGAGTCAACGGGACAAAGGCCTGGACAAGGATCATTCACAATCAGACCAACTGACGCCTATCCCGAACCTAAGATAATTGTGACGCCAGCTTCCCCTACTACAGTCATGAGTGTCACTATTGCAGGGTCTAACATCAAAAGTGTAACTGTTATTTTCAAAGATAGCAACGACAACGTATTAGAAAGCGTCACTCTGGTGGTGAGGCCCGATGTAAGTCCTATTCCATATTCATTTTCTAGAGTGATTTTTCTAACTTTTTCTAACATTTAAATGAAATTTCAGGGTACATTTGAGCTACCCGAAACAAGCCCTGAAGGAGTCGCCAGCATTGGTGTTGTCATCATTCCTTTGGACGTTTCACAGCCTATCGAGGTTACCGACTTCTCGATACATGTGTGTGGCGAGGTTTCCACAACGACGAGTCTCCCTGCTGGAACAACACCTAGTGAACTTACTGGATCAACAACAGCTGGAGCTGCTGGATCAACAACAGCTGGAGCTGCTGGCTCAACCAAAGCTGGAGCTGCTGGATCAACAACAGCTGGAGCTGCTGGATCAACTCCTACTAGCGTCTGCTCCATAGAGAATTTGTTGGACAAGGATGACACAGTACTCACCACTGACCCTGAAGCGAGAGGAGCAAGGCCAGGAAAAGGACCATTCAAAATCTGGCCGACTGATGAAACTCCTACTCCTAAAATTACTGTAACAGCAGCTACACCCACAACAGTCATGGGTGTAACTGTCACTGGAACAAACATCAGGAATGTTACCGTTATTTTCAAAGATGTAGATGGTAATGTCTTGGATACCGTAACTCTGACGGAAAATCCATCTGTAAGTCAAATTCAATTCATTTTTATTAGGAAATTTCGTTTCAGAAGTCCTTTGCACTGAAATCAATATTATATAATCCAGGGAACATTCGAGTTACCTGCAACAAGCCCTGACGGAGTTGCGAGCATCGAGGTTATCTTGACTCCTGTGGACGCGTCGATGCCTATCGATGTTACAGACTTCTCGATACATGTGTGTGGAGAGGTTTCCACAACGACGAGTCTCTCTGCTGGAACAACACCTAGTGAACTTGCTGGATCAACAACAGCTGGAGCTGCTGGAACAACCCCTTCTACCATCTGCTCTTTGATAAACTTGTTGGACAGGGATGATACAGTAATCAGCACCAAGCCTGAATCAACGGGAGAAAGGCCAGGGCGAGGAACCTTCACGATCACTCCAACTGATGAAAATCCTGAACCGAAAATTATTGTGAGGCCAGCTACTCCTACAACAGTCATGGGTGTGACAATTAAAGGAAAAAACATTGCTTCTGTGACCGTTGTATACAAAGATGGAGACGGCCAAGAAATAGAAACAGTCACTCTAGATGAAGAAGAGGATGTATGTGACTATTCTTTCTATTATGAATTTCATCAAGAAACATCACCTTATTCATATCATCAATTCTTTCCAGGGCACCTTCGTTCTATCCGAAACAAGCCCTGAAGGAGTCGTCAGCTTTGAGGTTGTCATCACTCCTTTGGACCTTTCACAGCCTATCGAGGTTACCGACTTCTCGATACATGTGTGTGGAGAAGTTTCCACAACGACGAGTCTCCCTGCTGGAACAACACCTAGTGAACTTACTGGATCAACAAGAGCTGGAGCTGCTGGATCAACAACAGCTGGAGCTGCTGGAACAAACCCTACTACTATCTGTTCTTTGATAAACTTGTTGGACAGGGATGATACAACGATCAGCACCGATCCTGAATCAACGGGAGCAAGGCCTGGAAAAGGAACTTTCACACTCCAGCCTAGGAACAACAAGCCAAATCTCAAGATCATCGTTATTCCAGCTTCCCCTACAACAGTCATGGGTGTAATTGTCGTCGCTTCAAATGTTTTTGGTGTGACCATTTTCTACAAGGATGAAAATGGTTACGTTATAGAAAGCCTACCTCTGACTAAGATAAGCAATGTATGTCAACTTCATTTTGAATTATTATTTAGTCTTTCAATGGCATTTTAAATGATAAAAATATATAATTCCAGGGCAAATTTGAGCTTCCTAGCAGAAGCCCTGACGGAGTTGTGAGAATTGACGTTGTCTTGACTCCTGTGACCGTGTCGTTGCCTGTCGTGGTCACTGAAGTCTCGATACATGTGTGTGGAGAAGTTTCAACTACAAATAATCTCCCTGCTGGAACAACACCTAGTGAACTTGCTGGATCAACATCAGCTGGAGCTGCTGGATCAACATCAGCTGGAGCTGCTGGATCAACAACAGCTGAAGCTGCTGGAACAACCCCTTCTACCATCTGCTCTTTGATAAACTTGTTGGACAGGGATGACACAATGGTCACAACCGTACCTGAGTCAACGGGACAAAGGCCTGGAAAAGGATCATTCACAATCAGACCAACTGACGCCTATCCCGAACCTAAGATAATTGTGACGCCAGCTTCCCCTACTACAGTCATGAGTGTCACTATTGCAGGGTCTAACATCAAAAGTGTAACTGTTGTTTTCAAAGATAGCAACGACAACGTATTAGAAAGCGTCACTCTGGTGGTGAGGCCCGATGTAAGTCCTATTCCATATTCATTTTCTAGAGTGATTTTTCTAACTTTTTCTAACATTTAAATGAAATTTCAGGGTACATTTGAGCTACCAGCAACAAGCCCTGAAGGAGTCGCCAGCATTGATGTTGTCATCATTCCTTTGGACGTTTCACAGCCTATCGAGGTTACCGACTTCTCGATACATGTGTGTGGAGAGGTTTCCACAACGACGAGTCTCCCTGCTGGAACAACACCTAGTGAACTTACTGGATCAACAACAGCTGGAGCTGCTGGTTCACCAACAGCTGGAGCTGCTGGATCAACAACAGCTGGAGCTGCTGGATCAATTCCTACTAGCGTCTGCTCCATAGAGAATTTGTTGGACAAGGATGACACAGTACTCACCACTGACCCTGAAGCGAGAGGAGCAAGGCCAGGAAAAGGACCATTCAAAATCTGGCCGACTGATGAAACTCCTACTCCTAAAATTACTGTAACAGCAGCTACACCCACAACAGTCATGGGTGTAACTGTCACTGGAACAAACATCAGGAATGTTACCGTTATTTTCAAAGATGTAGAAGGTAATGTCTTGGATACCGTAACTCTGACGGAAAATCCATCTGTAAGTCAAATTCATTTCATTTTTATTTGAAAATTTCGTTTCAGAAGTCCTTTGCCCTAAAATCAATATTATATAATCCAGGGAACATTTGAGTTACCAGCAACAAGCCCTGACGGAGTTGCTAGCATTGAAGTGATCTTGACTCCAGTGGACGCGTCGATGCCTATCGATGTTACAGACTTCTCGATACATGTGTGTGGAGAGGTTTCCACAACGACGAGTCTCTCTTCTGGAACAACACCAAGTGAACTTGCTGGATCAACAACAGCTGGAGCTGCTGGATCAACAACAGCTGGAGCTGCTGGAACAACCCCTACTACCATCTGCTCTTTGATAAACTTGTTGGACAGGGACGATACAGTAATCAGCACCGAGCCTGAATCAACGGGAGAAAGGCCAGGGCGAGGAACCTTCACGATCACTCCAACTGATGAAAATCCTGAACCGAAAATTATTGTGAGGCCAGCTACTCCTACAACAGTCATGGGTGTGACAATTAAAGGAAAAAACATTGCTTCTGTGACCGTTGTATACAAAGATGGAGACGGCCAAGAAATAGAAACAGTCACTCTAGATGAAGAAGAGGATGTATGTGACTATTCTTTCTATTATGAATTTCATCAAGAAACATCACCTTATTCATATCATCAATTCTATCCAGGGCACCTTCGTTCTACCCGAAACAAGCCCTGAAGGAGTCGTCAGCATTGAGGTTGTCATCACTCCTGCGGACGTTTCACAGCCTATCGAGATTACCGACTTCTCGATACATGTGTGTGGAGAGGTTTCCACAACAACGAGTCTCCCTGCTGGAACAACACCTAGTGAATTTACTGGATCAACAACAGCTGGAGCTGCTGAATCAACAACAGCTGGAGCTGCTGGATCAACCAAAGCTGGAGCTGCTGGATCAACTACAGCTGGAGCTGCCGGATCAACTCCTACTAGCGTCTGCTCCATAGAGAATTTGTTGGACAAGGATGACACAGTAATCACCACTGACCCTGAAGCGAGAGGAGCAAGGCCAGGAAAAGGACCATTCAAAATCTGGCCGACTGATGAAACTCCTACTCCTAAAATTACTGTAACAGCAGCTTCGCCTACAACAGTCATGGGTGTAACTGTCACTGGAACAAACATCAAGAATGTTACCGTTATTTTCAAAGATGTAGATGGTAATGTCTTGGATACCGTAACTCTGACGGAAAATCCATCTGTAAGTCAAATTCAATTCATCCATCATAGGAAATTTCGTATCAGAAGTCCTTTGCACTAAAATCAATAATATAATTATATAATCCAGGGAACATTCGAGTTACCAGCAACAGGCCCTGACGGAGTTGCGAGCATCGAGGTTATCTTGACTCCTGTGGACGCGGCGATGCCTATCGATGTTACAGACTTCTCGATACATGTGTGTGGAGAGGTTTCCACAACGACGAGTCTCTCTGCTGGAACAACACCTAGTGAACTGGCTGGATCAACAACAGCTGGAGCTGCTGGAACAACCCCTTCTACCATCTGCTCTTTGATAAACTTGTTGGACAGGGATGATACAGTAATCAGCACCGAGCCTGAATCAACGGGAGAAAGGCCAGGGCGAGGAACCTTCACGATCACTCCAACTGATGAAAATCCTGAACCGAAAATTATTGTGAGGCCAGCTACTCCTACAACAATCATGGGTGTGACAATTAAAGGAAAAAACATTGCTTCTGTGACCGTTGTATACAAAGATGGAGACGGCCAAGAAATAGAAACAGTCACTCTAGATGAAGAAGAGGATGTATGTGAATATTCTTTCTATTATGAATTTCATCAAAAAACATCACCTTATTCATATCATCAATTCTTTCCAGGGCACCTTCGTTCTATCCGAAACAAGCCCTGAAGGAGTCGTCAGCATTGAGGTTGTCATCACTCCTTTGGACCTTTCACAGCCTATCGAGGTTACCGACTTCTCGATACATGTGTGTGGAGAAGTTTCCACAACGACGAGTCTCCCTGCTGGAACAACACCTAGTGAACTTACTGGATCAACAACAGCTGGAGCTACTGGATCAACAACAGCTGGAGCTGCTGGATCAATTCCTACTAGCGTCTGCTCCATAGAGAATTTGTTGGACAAGGATGACACAGTAATCAGCACTGACCCTGAAGCGAGAGGAGCAAGGCCAGGAAAAGGACCATTCAAAATCTGGCCGACTGATGAAACTCCTACTCCTAAAATTACTGTAACAGCAGCTACATCTACAACAGTCATGGGTGTAACTGTCACTGGAACAAACATCAAGAATGTTACCGTTATTTTCAAAGATGTAGATGGTAATGTCTTGGATACCGTAACTCTGATGGAAAATCCATCTGTAAGTCAAATTCAATTCATCTATCATAGGAAATTTCGTATCAGAAGTCGTTTGCACTAAAATCAATAATATAATTATATAATCCAGGGAACATTCGAGTTACCAGCAACAAGCCCTGACGGAGTTGCGAGCATCGAGGTTATCTTGACTCCAGTGGACGCGTCGATGCCTATCGATGTTACAGACTTCTCGATACATGTGTGTGGAGAGGTTTCCACAACGACGAGTCTCTCTGCTGGAACAACACCTAGTGAACTTGCTGAATCAACAACAGCTGGAGCTGCTGGAACAACCCCTTCTACCATCTGCTCTTTGATAAACTTGTTGGACAGGGATGATACAGTAATCAGCACCGAGCCTGAATCAACGGGAGAAAGGCCAGGGCGAGGAACCTTCACGATCACTCCAACTGATGAAAATCCTGAACCGAAAATTATTGTGAGGCCAGCTACTCCTACAACAGTCATGGGTGTGACAATTAAAGGAAAAAACATTGCTTCTGTGACCGTTGTTTACAAAGATGGAGACGGCCAAGAAATAGAAACAGTCACTCTAGATGAAGAAGAAGATGTATGTGACTATTCTTTCTATTATGAATTTCATCAAGAAACATCACCTTATTCATATCATCAATTCTTTCCAGGGCACCTTCGTTCTACCCGAAACAAGCCCTGAAGGAGTCGTCAGCATTGAGGTTGTCATCACTCCTGCGGACGTTTCACAGCCTATCGAGATTACCGACTTCTCGATACATGTGTGTGGAGAAGTTTCCACAACGACGAGTCTCCCTGCTGGAACAACACCTAGTGAACTTACTGGATCAACAACAGCTGGAGCTGCTGGATCAACAACAGCTGGAGCTGCTGGCTCAACCAAAGCTGGAGCTGCTGGATCAACAACAGCTGGAGCTGCTGGATCAACTCCTACTAGCGTCTGCTCCATAGAGAATTTGTTGGACAAGGATGACACAGTAATCACCACTGACCCTGAAGCGAGAGGAGCAAGGCCAGGAAAAGGACCATTCAAAATCTGGCCGACTGATGAAACTCCTACTCCTAAAATTACTGTAACAGCAGCTACACCCACAACAGTCATGGGTGTAACTGTCACTGGAACAAACATCAAGAATGTTACCGTTATTTTCAAAGATGTAGATGGTAATGTCTTGGATACCGTACCTCTGACGGAAAATCCATCTGTAAGTCAAATTCATTTCATTTTTATTTGAAAATTTCGTTTCAGAAGTCCTTTGCCCTAAAATCAATATTATATATTCCAGGGAACATTTGAGCTACCAGCAACAAGCCCTGACGGAGTTGCTAGCATTGAGGTGATCTTGACTCCAGTGGACGCGTCGATGCCTATCGATGTTACAGACTTCTCGATACATGTGTGTGGAGAGGTTTCCACAACGACGAGTCTCTCTGCTGGAACAACACCTAGTGAAATTGCTGGATCAACAACAGCTGGAGCTGCTGGAACAACACCTACTACCATCTGCTCTTTAATAAACTTGTTGGACAGGGATGATACAGTAATCAGCACCGAGCCTGAATCAACGGGAGAAAGGCCAGGGCGAGGAACCTTCACGATCACTCCAACTGATGCTTATCCCGAACCTAAAATAACTGTGACGCCAGCTTCCCCTACTACAGTCATGAGTGTCACAATTGCAGGGTCTAACATCAAAAGTGTAACTGTTATTTTCAAAGATAGCAACGACAACGTATTAGAAAGCGTCACTCTGGTGGTGAGGCCCGATGTGAGTCCTCTTCCATATTCGTTCTATAGACTGATTTTTCGAAATTTTTCAAACATTTAAATGAAATTTCAGGGTACATTTGAGCTACCAGCAACAAGCCCTGAAGGAGTCGCCAGCATTGAGGTTGTCATTATTCCATTGGACGTTTCACAGCCTATCGAGGTTACCGACTTCTCGATACATGTGTGTGGCGAGGTTTCCACAACGACGAGTCTCCCTGCTGGAACAACACCTAGTGAACTTACTGGATCAACAACAGCTGGAGCTGCTGGATCAACAACAGCTGGAGCTGCTGGCTCAACCAAAGCTGGAGCTGCTGGATCAACAACAGCTGGAGCTGCTGGATCAACTCCTACTAGCGTCTGCTCCATAGAGAATTTGTTGGACAAGGATGACACAGTAATCACCACTGACCCTGAAGCGAGAGGAGCAAGGCCAGGAAAAGGACCATTCAAAATCTGGCCGACTGATGAAACTCCTACTCCTAAAATTACTGTAACAGCAGCTACACCCACAACAGTCATGGGTGTAACTGTCACTGGAACAAACATCAAGAATGTTACCGTTATTTTCAAAGATGTAGAAGGTAATGTCTTGGATACCGTACCTCTGACGGAAAATCCATCTGTAAGTCAAATTCATTTCATTTTTATTAGAAAATTTCGGTTCAGAAGTCCTTTGCCCTAAAATCAATATTATATAATCCAGGGAACATTTGAGTTACCAGCAACAAGCCCTGACGGAGTTGCTAGCATTGAAGTGATCTTGACTCCAGTGGACACGTCGATGCCTATCGATGTTACAGACTTCTCGATACATGTGTGTGGAGAGGTTTCCACAACGACGAGTCTCTCTGCTGGAACAACACCAAGTGAACTTGCTGGATCAACAAGAGCTGGAGCTGCTGGAACAACACCTACTACCATCTGCTCTTTGATAAACTTGTTGGACAGGGACGATACAGTAATCAGCACCGAGCCTGAATCAACGGGAGAAAGGCCAGGGCGAGGAACCTTCACGATCACTCCAACTGATGAAAATCCTGAACCGAAAATTATTGTGAGGCCAGCTACTCCTACAACAGTCATGGGTGTGACAATTAAAGGAAAAAACATTCCTTCTGTGACCGTTGTTTACAAAGATGGAGACGGCCAAGAAATAGAAACAGTCACTCTAGATGAAGAAGAGGATGTACGTGACTATTCTTTCTATTATGAATTTCATCAAGAAACATCACCTTATTCATATCATCAATTCTTTCCAGGGCACCTTCGTTCTACCCGAAACAAGCCCTGAAGGAGTCGTCAGCATTGAGGTTGTCATCACTCCTGCGGACGTTTCACAGCCTATCGAGATTACCGACTTCTCGATACATGTGTGTGGAGAAGTTTCCACAACGACGAGTCTCCCTGCTGGAACAACACCTAGTAAACTTACTGGATCAACAACAGCTGGAGCTGCTGGCTCAACCAAAGCTGGAGCTGCTGGATCAACAACAGCTGGAGCTGCTGGATCAACTCCTACTAGCGTCTGCTCCATAGAGAATTTGTTGGACAAGGATGACACAGTAATCACCACTGACCCTGAAGCGAGAGGAGCAAGGCCAGGAAAAGGACCATTCAAAATCTGGCCGACTGATGAAACTCCTACTCCTAAAATTACTGTAACAGCAGCTACACCCACAACAGTCATGGGTGTAACTGTCACTGGAACAAACATCAAGAATGTTACCGTTATTTTCAAAGATGTAGAAGGTAATGTCTTGGATACCGTACCTCTGACGGAAAATCCATCTGTAAGTCAAATTCATTTCATTTTTATTAGAAAATTTCGGTTCAGAAGTCCTTTGCCCTAAAATCAATATTATATAATCCAGGGAACATTTGAGTTACCAGCAACAAGCCCTGACGGAGTTGCTAGCATTGAGGTGATCTTGACTCCAGTGGACACGTCGATGCCTATCGATGTTACAGACTTCTCGATACATGTGTGTGGAGAGGTTTCCACAACGACGAGTCTCTCTGCTGGAACAACACCAAGTGAACTTGCTGGATCAACAAGAGCTGGAGCTGCTGGAACAACACCTACTACCATCTGCTCTTTGATAAACCTGTTGGACAGGGATGATACAGTAATCAGCACCGAGCCTGAATCAACGGGAGAAAGGCCAGGGCGAGGAACCTTCACGATCACTCCAACTGATGAAAATCCTGAACCGAAAATTATTGTGAGGCCAGCTACTCCTACAACAGTCATGGGTGTGACAATTAAAGGAAAAAACATTCCTTCTGTGACCGTTGTTTACAAAGATGGAGACGGCCAAGAAATAGAAACAGTCACTCTAGATGAAGAAGAGGATGTATGTGACTATTCTTTCTATTATGAATTTCATCAAGAAACATCACCTTATTCATATCATCAATTCTTTCCAGGGCACCTTCGTTCTACCCGAAACAAGCCCTGAAGGAGTCGTCAGCATTGAGGTTGTCATCACTCCTGCGGACGTTTCACAGCCTATCGAGATTACCGACTTCTCGATACATGTGTGTGGAGAAGTTTCCACAACGACGAGTCTCCCTGCTGGAACAACACCTAGTGAACTTGCTGGATCAACAAAAGCTGGAGCTGCTGGATCAACAAAAGCTGGAGCTGCTGGATCAACTCCTACTAGCGTCTGCTCCATAGAGAATTTGTTGGACAAGGATGACACAGTAATCAGCACAGAACCTGAAGCGAGAGGAGCAAGGCCAGGAAAAGGACCATTCAAAATCTGGCCGACTGATGAAACTCCTACTCCTAAAATTACTGTAACAGCAGCTTCGCCTACAACAGTCATGGGTGTAACTGTCACTGGAACAAACATCAAGAATGTTACCGTTATTTTCAAAGATGTAGATGGTAATGTCTTGGATACCGTAACTCTGACGGAAAATCCATCTGTAAGTCAAATTCATTTCATTTTTATTTGAAAATTTCGTTTCAGAAGTCCTTTGCCCTAAAATCAATATTATATAATCCAGGGAACATTTGAGCTACCAGCAACAAGCCCTGACGGAGTTGCTAGCATTGAGGTGATCTTGACTCCAGTGGACGCGTCGATGCCTATCGATGTTACAGACTTCTCGATACATGTGTGTGGAGAGGTTTCCACAACGACGAGTCTCTCTGCTGGAACAACACCTAGTGAACTTGCTGGATCAACAACAGCTGGAGCTGCTGGAACAACACCTTCTACCATTTGCTCTTTGATAAACTTGTTGGAAAGGGATGATACAGTAATCAGCACAGAGCCTGAATCAACGGGAGAAAGGCCAGGGCGAGGAACCTTCACGATCACTCCAACTGATGCTTATCCCGAACCTAAAATAACTGTGACGCCAGCTTCCCCTACTACAGTCATGGGTGTCACAATTGCAGGGTCTAACATCAAAAGTGTAACTGTTATTTTCAAAGATAGCAACGACAACGTATTAGAAAGCGTCACTCTGGTGGTGAGGCCCGATGTGAGTCCTCTTCCATATTCGTTCTATAGACTGATTTTTCGAAATTTTTCTAACATTTAAATGAAATTTCAGGGTACATTTGAGCTACCTGCAACAAGCCCTGAAGGAGTCGCCAGCATTGAGATTGTCATTATTCCATTGGACGTTTCACAGCCTATCGAGGTTACCGACTTCTCGATACATGTGTGTGGCGAGGTTTCCACAACGACGAGTCTCCCTGCTGGAACAACACCTAGTGAACTTACTGGATCAACAACAGCTAGAGCTGCTGGTTCAACAACAGCTGGAGCTGCTGGATCAACCAAAGCTGGAGGTGCTGGATCAACTAGAGCTGGAGCTGCTGGATCAACTCCTACTAGCGTCTGCTCCATAGAGAATTTGTTGGACAAGGATGACACAGTGATCAGCACAGAACCTGAAGCGAGAGGAGCAAGGCCAGGAAAAGGACCTTTCAAAATCTGGCCGACTGATGAAACTCCTACTCCTAAAATTACTGTAACAGCAGCTTCGCCTACAACAGTCATGGGTGTAACTGTCACTGGAACAAACATCAAGAATGTTACCGTTATTTTCAAAGATGTAGATGGTAATGTCTTGGATACCGTAACTCTGACGGAAAATCCATCTGTAAGTCAAATTCAATTCATCCATCATAGGAAATTTCGTATCAGAAGTCCTTTGCACTAAAATCAATAATATAATTATATAATCCAGGGAACATTCGAGTTACCAGCAACAAGCCCTGACGGAGTTGCGAGCATCGAGGTTATCTTGACTCCTGTGGACGCGTCGATGCCTATCGATGTTACAGACTTCTCGATACATGTGTGTGGAGAGGTTTCCACAACGACGAGTCTCTCTGCTGGAACAACACCTAGTGAACTTGCTGAATCAACAACAGCTGGAGCTGCTGGAACAACTCCTTCTACCATCTGCTTTTTGATAAACTTGTTGGACAGGGATGATACAGTAATCAGCACCGAGCCTGAATCAACGGGAGAAAGGCCAGGGCGAGGAACCTTCACGATCACTCCAACTGATGAAAATCCTGAACCGAAAATTATTGTGAGGCCAGCTACTCCTACAACAGTCATGGGTGTGACAATTAAAGGAAAAAACATTGCTTCTGTGACCGTTGTTTTCAAAGATGGAGACGGCCAAGAAATAGAAACAGTCACTCTAGATGAAGAAGAGGATGTATGTGACTGTTCTTTCTATTATGAATTTCATCAAAAAACATCACCTTATTCATATCATCAATTCTTTCCAGGGCACCTTCGTTCTACCCGAAACAAGCCCTGAAGGAGTCGTCAGCATTGAGGTTGTCATCACTCCTGCGGACGTTTCACAGCCTATCGAGATTACCGACTTCTCGATACATGTGTGTGGAGAAGTTTCCACAACGACGAGTCTCCCTGCTGGAACAACACCTAGTGAACTTACTGGATCAACAACAGCTGGAGCTGCTGGCTCAACCAAAGCTGGAGCTGCTGGATCAACAACAGCTGGAGCTGCTGGATCAACTCCTACTAGCGTCTGCTCCATAGAGAATTTGTTGGACAAGGATGACACAGTAATCACCACTGACCCTGAAGCGAGAGGAGCAAGGCCAGGAAAAGGACCATTCAAAATCTGGCCGACTGATGAAACTCCTACTCCTAAAATTACTGTAACAGCAGCTACACCCACAACAGTCATGGGTGTAACTGTCACTGGAACAAACATCAAGAATGTTACCGTTATTTTCAAAGATGTAGAAGGTAATGTCTTGGATACCGTACCTCTGACGGAAAATCCATCTGTAAGTCAAATTCATTTCATTTTTATTAGAAAATTTCGGTTCAGAAGTCCTTTGCCCTAAAATCAATATTATATAATCCAGGGAACATTTGAGTTACCAGCAACAAGCCCTGACGGAGTTGCTAGCATTGAAGTGATCTTGACTCCAGTGGACACGTCGATGCCTATCGATGTTACAGACTTCTCGATACATGTGTGTGGAGAGGTTTCCACAACGACGAGTCTCTCTGCTGGAACAACACCAAGTGAACTTGCTGGATCAACAAGAGCTGGAGCTGCTGGAACAACACCTACTACCATCTGCTCTTTGATAAACCTGTTGGACAGGGATGATACAGTAATCAGCACCGAGCCTGAATCAACGGGAGAAAGGCCAGGGCGAGGAACCTTCACGATCACTCCAACTGATGAAAATCCTGAACCGAAAATTATTGTGAGGCCAGCTACTCCTACAACAGTCATGGGTGTGACAATTAAAGGAAAAAACATTGCTTCTGTGACCGTTGTTTACAAAGATGGAGACGGCCAAGAAATAGAAACAGTCACTCTAGATGAAGAAGAGGATGTATGTGACTATTCTTTCTATTATGAATTTCATCAAGAAACATCACCTTATTCATATCATCAATTCTTTCCAGGGCACCATCGTTCTACCCGAAACAAGCCCTGAAGGAGTCGTCAGCATTGAGGTTGTCATCACTCCTGCGGACGTTTCACAGCCTATCGAGATTACCGACTTCTCGATACATGTGTGTGGAGAAGTTTCCACAACGACGAGTCTCCCTGCTGGAACAACACCTAGTGAACTTGCTGGATCAACAAAAGCTGGAGCTGCTGGATCAACAAAAGCTGGAGCTGCTGGATCAACTCCTACTAGCGTCTGCTCCATAGAGAATTTGTTGGACAAGGATGACACAGTAATCAGCACAGAACCTGAAGCGAGAGGAGCAAGGCCAGGAAAAGGACCATTCAAAATCTGGCCGACTGATGAAACTCCTACTCCTAAAATTACTGTAACAGCAGCTTCGCCTACAACAGTCATGGGTGTAACTGTCACTGGAACAAACATCAAGAATGTTACCGTTATTTTCAAAGATGTAGATGGTAATGTCTTGGATACCGTAACTCTGACGGAAAATCCATCTGTAAGTCAAATTCATTTCATTTTTATTTGAAAATTTCGTTTCAGAAGTCCTTTGCCCTAAAATCAATATTATATAATCCAGGGAACATTTGAGCTACCAGCAACAAGCCCTGACGGAGTTGCTAGCATTGAGGTGATCTTGACTCCAGTGGACGCGTCGATGCCTATCGATGTTACAGACTTCTCGATACATGTGTGTGGAGAGGTTTCCACAACGACGAGTCTCTCTGCTGGAACAACACCTAGTGAACTTGCTGGATCAACAACAGCTGGAGCTGCTGGAACAACACCTTCTACCATTTGCTCTTTGATAAACTTGTTGGAAAGGGATGATACAGTAATCAGCACAGAGCCTGAATCAACGGGAGAAAGGCCAGGGCGAGGAACCTTCACGATCACTCCAACTGACGCCTATCCCGAACCTAAAATAACTGTGACGCCAGCTTCCCCTACTACAGTCATGAGTGTCACTATTGCAGGGTCTAACATCAAAAGTGTAACTGTTACTTTCAAAGATAGCAACGACAACGTATTAGAGAGCGTCACTCTGGTGGTGAGGCCCGATGTGAGTCCTATTCCATATACCATCTATAGAGTGATTTTTCAACTTTTTCTAACATTTAAATGAAATTTCAGGGTACATTTGAGCTACCAGCAACAAGCCCTGAAGGAGTCGCCAGCATTGAGGTTGTCATCATTCCTTTGGACGTTTCACAGCCTATCGAAGTTACCGACTTCTCGATACATGTGTGTGGAGAGGTTTCCACAACGACGAGTCTCCCTGCTGGAACAACACCTAGTGAACTTACTGGATTAACAACAGCTGGAGCTGCTGGATCAACCAAAGCTGGAGCTGCTGGATCAACAATAGCTGGAACTGCTGGCTCAACCGAAGCTGGAGCTGCTGGATCAACAACAGCTGGAGCTGCTGGTTCAACAACAGCTGGAGCTGCTGGAACAACCCCTACTAGCGTTTGCTCCATACTAGATTTGTTGGACAAGGAAGATACAATTATCACCACCGATCCTGCCTCAGAAGGAGCAAGACCAGGAAAGGGACCTTTCAAAATCTTCCCTACTGACATTAACCCCAAACCCGAGATCACTGTAACGGCAGCTTCTCCTACAACAGTCATGGGTGTAACTGTTAACGGAACAAACATTGACAATGTGACCGTTGTCTTCAAAGACGACAACGGTGACGTATTAGCTACAGTCACTCTGGAGAGGAAACCTGATGTGAGTCGTTTTTCGTAGCTTTTGAAGTTTTTTTAATTCTGAAACTTTTTTCAATTCTATCAACAAATAATTTCAGGGAACATTCGAGCTACCAGAAACGAGCCCTGACGGAGTTGCTACTGTTTTGGTCATCTTGACTCCTGTGGACGTGTCACAGCCTATCGAGGTTACCGACTTCTCGATACATGTGTGTGGAGAGGTTTCCACAACGACGAGTCTCCCTGCTGGAACAACACCTAGTGAACTTGCTGGATCAACAAAAGCTGGAGCTGCTGAATCAACAACAGCTGGAGCTGCTGGATCAACAACAGCTGGAGCTGCTGGATCACCTACGGCTGGAGCTGCTGGATCAACAACAGCTGGAGCTGCTGGGTCAACAACCGCTGGAGCTGCTGGAACACCAACAGCTGGAGCTGCTGGAACAACCCCTACTAGCGTTTGCTCCATACTTGATTTGTTGGACAAGGAAGATACAATTATCACCACCGATCCTGCCTCAGAAGGAGCAAGACCGGGAAAGGGACCTTTCAAAATCTCCCCTACTGACATTAACCCCAAACCCGAGATCACTGTAACGGCAGCTTCTCCTACAACAGTCATGGGTGTAACTGTTAATGGAACAAACATTGACAATGTGACCGTTGTCTTCAAAGACGACAACGGTGACGTATTAGCTACAGTCACTCTGGAGAGGAAACCTGATGTGAGTCGTTTTTCGTAGCTTTTGAAGTTTTTTTAATTCTGAAACTTTTTTCAATTCTATCAACAAATAATTTCAGGGAACATTCGAGCTACCAGAAACAAGCCCTGACGGAGTTGCTACTGTTTTGGTCATCTTGACTCCTGTGGACGTGTCACAGCCTATCGAGGTTACCGACTTCTCGATACATGTGTGTGGAGAGGTTTCCACAACGACGAGTCTCCCTGCTGGAACAACCACAGAAGAAGAAGAAGAGATAGGAAATCTTGAAGAACTGAGTTTGTTTCAAGTTTTAAAACATTGCAAAGCTAATGACCAACAAAGACTTTCCTTCACCTAAAATATATATTTCACAGGTTCCACAGTGGAATCTTCACTTTCCAGCTCTACTGTTGTAGAAGGCACCAGACCAAGCACTGCTGGAACAGCCCCTACCAGCGTTTGTTCAATGATCAACTTGTTGAACAAGGAGGATACAACCATTTCCACTGATCCTGGTTTCGATGGGGAAGTGCCAGGCAAAGGACCTTTCACGATCCAGCCCACTAATGCTAAGCCCAAACCTGAGATCACTGTGACGCCAGCTGATCCTACAACAGTCATGGGTGTGAGTATCACGGGAAATAACCTCAAATCAGTTACCGTTGTTTTCAAAAATGGAAACGGTGATGTTGTTGATACCGTTCTTCTGACTGGAATTCCTGGTGTAAGTCAATTTTCCTTTTTTTTTCAGAAGTCTAATTTCGATTATTTTGAAAACAAATTGAAGGATAAATTTTGTAGCTGTATAATAAGGTGAAAACTCCATGAACATTCTCAGTTTTATCAACAAATAACTCCAGGGAACATTCGAGCTATCAGCAACAAGCCCTGACGGAGTTGCTACAGTTTTGGTCGTCTTGACTCCTGTGGACGTGTCACAGCCTATCGAGGTTACCGACTTCTCGATACATGTGTGTGGAGAGGTTTCCACAACGACGAGTCTCCCTGCTGGAACAACACCTAGTGAACTTACTGGAACAACAACAGTTGGAGCTGCTGGATCAACAACAGCTGGAGCTGCTGGATCAACAACAGCTGGAGCTGCTGGATCACCTACGGCCGGAGCTGCTGGATCACCAACAGCTGGAGCTGCTGGATCAACAACAGCTGGAGCTGCTGGATCACCTACGGCTGGAGCTGCTGGATCAACAAGAGCTGGAGCTGCTGGAACAACACCTACTAGCGTTTGCTCCATACTCGATTTGTTGGACAAGGAAGATACAATTATCACCACCGATCCTGCCTCAGAAGGAGCAAGACCAGGAAAGGGACCTTTCAAAATCTTCCCTACTGACGTTAACCCCAAACCCGAGATCACTGTAAGGGCAGCTTCTCCTACAACAGTCATGGGTGTAACTGTTAATGGAACAAACATTGACAATGTGACCGTTGTCTTCAAAGACGACAATGGTGACGTATTAGCTACAGTCACTCTGGAGAGGAAACCTGATGTGAGTCGTTTTTCGTAGCTTTTGAAGTTTTTTTAATTCTGAAACTTTTTTCAATTCTATCAAAAAATAATTTTAGGGAAAATTCGAGCTACCAGAAACGAGCCCTGACGGAGTTGCTACTGTTTTGGTCATCTTGACTCCTGTGGACGTGTCACAGCCTATCGAGGTTACCGACTTCTCGATACATGTGTGTGGAGAGGTTTCCACAACGACGAGTCTCCCTGCTGGAACAACACCTAGGGAACTTGCTGGATCAACAAAAGCTGGAGCTGCTGGATCAACAACAGCTGGAGCTGCTGGATCAACAACAGCTGGAGCTGTTGGATCACCTACGGCTGGAGCTGCTGGATCAACAACCGCTGGAGCTGCTGGAACACCAACCGCTGGAGCTGCTGGGTCAACAACCGCTGGAGCTGCTGGAACACCAACAGCTGGAGCTGCTGGAACAACCCCTACTAGCGTTTGCTCCATACTCGATTTGTTGGACAAGGAAGATACATTTATCACCACCGATCCTGCCTCAGAAGGAGCAAGACCAGGAAAGGGACCTTTCAAAATCTTCCCTACTGACGTTAACCCCAAACCCGAGATCACTGTAACGGCAGCTTCTCCTACAACAGTCATGGGTGTAACTGTTAACGGAACAAACATTGACAATGTGACCGTTGTCTTCAAAGACGACAATGGTGACGTATTAGCTACAGTCACTCTGGAGAGGAAACCTGATGTGAGTCGTTTTTCGTAGCTTTTGAAGTTTTTTTAATTCTGAAACTTTTTTCAATTCTATCAAAAAATAATTTTAGGGAAAATTCGAGCTACCAGAAACGAGCCCTGACGGAGTTGCTACTGTTTTGGTCATCTTGACTCCTGTGGACGTGTCACAGCCTATCGAGGTTACCGACTTCTCGATACATGTGTGTGGAGAGGTTTCCACAACGACGAGTCTCCCTGCTGGAACAACACCTAGGGAACTTGCTGGATCAACAAAAGCTGGAGCTGCTGGATCAACAACAGCTGGAGCTGCTGGATCAACAACAGCTGGAGCTGTTGGATCACCTACGGCTGGAGCTGCTGGATCAACAACCGCTGGAGCTGCTGGAACACCAACCGCTGGAGCTGCTGGGTCAACAACCGCTGGAGCTGCTGGAACACCAACAGCTGGAGCTGCTGGAACAACCCCTACTAGCGTTTGCTCCATACTCGATTTGTTGGACAAGGAAGATACATTTATCACCACCGATCCTGCCTCAGAAGGAGCAAGACCAGGAAAGGGACCTTTCAAAATCTTCCCTACTGACGTTAACCCCAAACCCGAGATCACTGTAACGGCAGCTTCTCCTACAACAGTCATGGGTGTAACTGTTAACGGAACAAACATTGACAATGTGACCGTTGTCTTCAAAGACGACAATGGTGACGTATTAGCTACAGTCACTCTGGAGAGGAAACCTGATGTGAGTCGTTTTTCGTAGCTTTTGAAGTTTTTTTAATTCTGAAACTTTTTTCAATTCTATCAACAAATAATTTCAGGGAACATTCGAGCTACCAGAAACGAGCCCTGACGGAGTTGCTACTGTTTTGGTCATCTTGACTCCTGTGGACGTGTCACAGCCTATCGAGGTTACCGACTTCTCGATACATGTGTGTGGAGAGGTTTCCACAACGACGAGTCTCCCTGCTGGAACAACGCCTAGTGAACTTGCTGGATCAACAAAAGCTGGAGCTGCTGGATCAACAACAGCTGGAGCTGCTGGATCAACAACAGCCGCAGCTTCTGGATCAACAACAGCTGGAGCTGCTGGATCATCTACGGCTGGAGCTGCTGGATCAACAACAGCTGGAGCTGCTGGGTCAACAACCGCTGGAGCTGCTGGAACACCAACAGCTGGAGCTGCTGGATCAACCCCTACTAGCGTTTGCTCCATACTCGATTTGTTGGACAAGGAAGATACAATTATCACCACCGATCCTGCCTCAGGAGGAGCAAGACCAGGAAAGGGACCTTTCAAAATCTTCCCTACTGACGTTAACCCCAAACCCGAGATCACTGTAACGGCAGCTTCTCCTACAACAGTCATGGGTGTAACTGTTAATGGAACAAACATTGACAATGTGACCGTTGTCTTCAAAGACGACAATGGTGACGTATTAGCTACAGTCACTCTGGAGAGGAAACCTGATGTGAGTCGTTTTTCGTAGCTTTTGAAGTTTTTTTAATTCTGAAACTTTTTTCAATTCTATCAACAAATAATTTCAGGGAACATTCGAGCTACCAGAAACGAGCCCTGACGGAGTTGCTACTGTTTTGGTCATCTTGACTCCTGTGGACGTGTCACAGCCTATCGAGGTTACCGACTTCTCGATACATGTGTGTGGAGAGGTTTCCACAACGACGAGTCTCCCTGCTGGAACAACGCCTAGTGAACTTGCTGGATCAACAAAAGCTGGAGCTGCTGGATCAACAACAGCTGGAGCTGCTGGATCAACAACAGCCGCAGCTTCTGGATCAACAACAGCTGGAGCTGCTGGATCATCTACGGCTGGAGCTGCTGGATCAACAACAGCTGGAGCTGCTGGGTCAACAACCGCTGGAGCTGCTGGAACACCAACAGCTGGAGCTGCTGGAACAACCCCTACTAGCGTTTGCTCCATACTCGATTTGTTGGACAAGGAAGATACAATTATCACCACCGATCCTGCCTCAGGAGGAGCAAGACCAGGAAAGGGACCTTTCAAAATCTTCCCTACTGACGTTAACCCCAAACCCGAGATCACTGTAACGGCAGCTTCTCCTACAACAGTCATGGGTGTAACTGTTAATGGAACAAACATTGACAATGTGACCGTTGTCTTCAAAGACGACAATGGTGACGTATTAGCTACAGTCACTCTGGAGAGGAAACCTGATGTGAGTCGTTTTTCGTAGCTTTTGAAGTTTTTTTAATTCTGAAACTTTTTTCAATTCTATCAACAAATAATTTCAGGGAACATTCGAGCTACCAGAAACAAGCCCTGACGGAGTTGCTACTGTTTTGGTCATCTTGACTCCTGTGGACGTTACACAGCCTATCGATGTTACAGACTTCTCGATACATGTGTGTGGAGAGGTTTCCACAACGACGAGTCTCCCTGCTGGAACAACCACAGAAGAAGAAGAAGAGATAGGAAATCTTGAAGAACTGAGTTTGTTTCAAGTTTTAAAAAATTGCAAAGCTAATGACCAACAAAGACTTTCCTTCACCTAAAATATATATTTCACAGGTTCCACAGTGGAATCTTCACTTTCCAGCTCTACTGTTGTAGAAGGCACCAGACCAAGCACTGCTGGAACAGCCCCTACCAGCGTTTGTTCAATGATCAATTTGTTGAACAAGGAGGATACAACCATTTCCACTGATCCTGGTTTCGACGGGGAAGTGCCAGGCAAAGGACCTTTCACGATCCAGCCCACTAATGCTAAGCCCAAACCTGAGATCACTGTGACGCCAGCTGATCCTACAACAGTCATGGGTGTGAGTATCACGGGAAATAACCTCAAATCAGTTACCGTTGTTTTCAAAAATGGAAACGGTGATGTTGTTGATACCGTTCTTCTGACTGGAATTCCTGGTGTAAGTCAATTTTCCTTTTTTTTCAGAAGTCTAATTTCGAATATTTTGAAAACAAATTGAAAGATAAATTTTGTCGCTGTATATTAAGGTGAAAATTCCATGAACACTCTCAGTTTTATCAACAAATAACTCCAGGGAACATTCGAGCTACCAGCAACAAGCCCTGATGGAGTTGCTACTATTTTGGTCATCTTGACTCCTGTGGACGGGTCACAACCTATCGAGGTTACCGATTTCTCGATACATGTGTGTGGAGAGGTTTCCACAACGACGAGTCTCCCTGCTGGAACAACACCTAGTGAACTTGCTGGATCAACAACAGCTGGAGCTGCTGGATCAACAACAGCTGGAGCTGCTGGATCAACAACAGCTGGAGCTGCTGGATCACCTACGGCTGGAGCTGCTGGATCAACAACAGCTGGAGCTGCTGGATCAACAACAGCTGGAGCTGCTGGATCACCTACGGCTGGAGCTGCTGGATCAACAACAGCTGGAGCTGCTGGAACAACCCCTACTAGCGTTTGCTCCATACTCGATTTGTTGGACAAGGAAGATACAATTATCACCACCGATCCTGCCTCAGAAGGAGCAAGACCAGGAAAGGGACCTTTCAAAATCTTCCCTACTGACGTTAACCCCAAACCCGAGATCACTGTAACGGCAGCTTCTCCTACAACAGTCATGGGTGTAACTGTTAACGGAACAAACATTGACAATGTGACCGTTGTTTTCAAAGACGACAATGGTGACGTATTAGCTACAGTCACTCTGGAGAGGAAACCTGATGTGAGTCGTTTTTCGTAGCTTTTGAAGTTTTTTTAATTCTGAAACTTTTTTCAATTCTATCAACAAATAATTTCAGGGAACATTCGAGCTACCAGAAACGAGCCCTGACGGAGTTGCTACTGTTATGGTCATCTTGACTCCTGTGGACGTGTCACAGCCTATCGAGGTTACCGACTTCTCGATACATGTGTGTGGAGAGGTTTCCACAACGACGAGTCTCCCTGCTGGAACAACGCCTAGTGAACTTGCTGGATCAACAAAAGCTGGAGCTGCTGGATCAACAACAGCTGGAGCTGCTGGATCAACAACAGCCGCAGCTGCTGGATCAACAACAGCTGGAGCTGCTGGATCATCTACGGCTGGAGCTGCTGGATCAACAACAGCTGGAGCTGCTGGGTCAACAACCGCTGGAGCTGCTGGAACACCAACAGCTGGAGCTGCTGGAACAACCCCTACTAGCGTTTGCTCCATACTCGATTTGTTGGACAAGGAAGATACAATTATCACCACCGATCCTGCCTCAGAAGGAGCAAGACCAGGAAAGGGACCTTTCAAAATCTTCCCTACTGACATTAACCCCAAACCCGAGATCACTGTAACGGCAGCTTCTCCTACAACAGTCATGGGTGTAACTGTTAACGGAACAAACATTGACAATGTGACCGTTGTCTTCAAAGACGACAATGGTGACGTATTAGCTACAGTCACTCTGGAGAGGAAGCCTGATGTGAGTCGTTTTTCGTAGCTTTTGAAGTTTTTTTAATTCTGAAACTTTTTTCAATTCTATCAACAAATAATTTCAGGGAACATTCGAGCTACCAGAAACGAGCCCTGACGGTGTTGCTACTGTTTTGGTCATCTTGACTCCTGTGGACGTGTCACAGCCTATCGAGGTTACCGACTTCTCGATACATGTGTGTGGAGAGGTTTCCACAACGACGAGTCTACCTGCTGGAACAACACCTAGTGAACTTGCTGGATCAACAAAAGCTGGAGCTGCTGAATCAACAACAGCTGGAGCTGCTGGATCAACAACAGCTGGAGCTGCTGGATCACCTACGGCTGGAGCTGCTGGATCAACAACAGCTGGAGCTGCTGGGTCAACAACCGCTGGAGCTGCTGGAACACCAACAGCTGGAGCTGCTGGAACAACCCCTACTAGCGTTTGCTCCATACTCGATTTGTTGGACAAGGAAGATACAATTATCACCACCGATCCTGCCTCAGAAGGAGCAAGACCAGGAAAGGGACCTTTCAAAATCTCCCCTACTGACGTTAACCCCAAACCCGAGATCACTGTAACGGCAGCTTCTCCTACAACAGTCATGGGTGTAACTGTTAATGGAACAAACATTGACAATGTGACCGTTGTCTTCAAAGACGACAATGGTGACGTATTAGCTACAGTCGCTCTGGAGAGGAAACCTGATGTGAGTCGTTTTTCGTAGCTTTTGAAGTTTTTTTAATTCTGAAACTTTTTTCAATTCTATCAACAAATAATTTCAGGGAACATTCGAGCTACCAGAAACAAGCCCTGACGGAGTTGCTACTGTTTTGGTCATCTTGACTCCTGTGGACGTTACACAGCCTATCGATGTTACAGACTTCTCGATACATGTGTGTGGAGAGGTTTCCACAACGACGCGTCTCCCTGCTGGAACAACCACAGAAGAAGAAGAAGAGATAGGAAATCTTGAAGAACTGAGTTTGTTTCAAGTTTTAAAAAATTGCAAAGCTAATGACCAACAAAGACTTTCCTTCACCTAAAATATATATTTCACAGGTTCCACAGTGGAATCTTCACTTTCCAGCTCTACTGTTGTAGAAGGCACCAGACCAAGCACTGCTGGAACAGCCCCTACCAGCGTTTGTTCAATGATCAATTTGTTGAACAAGGAGGATACAACCATTTCCACTGATCCTGGTTTCGACGGGGAAGTGCCAGGCAAAGGACCTTTCACGATCCAGCCCACTAATGCTAAGCCCAAACCTGAGATCACTGTGACGCCAGCTGATCCTACAACAGTCATGGGTGTGAGTATCACGGGAAATAACCTCAAATCAGTTACCGTTGTTTTCAAAAATGGAAACGGTGATGTTGTTGATACCGTTCTTCTGACTGGAATTCCTGGTGTAAGTCAATTTTCCTTTTTTTTCAGAAGTCTAATTTCGAATATTTTGAAAACAAATTGAAAGATAAATTTTGTCGCTGTATATTAAGGTGAAAATTCCATGAACACTCTCAGTTTTATCAACAAATAACTCCAGGGAACATTCGAGCTACCAGCAACAAGCCCTGATGGAGTTGCTACTATTTTGGTCATCTTGACTCCTGTGGACGGGTCACAACCTATCGAGGTTACCGATTTCTCGATACATGTGTGTGGAGAGGTTTCCACAACGACGAGTCTCCCTGCTGGAACAACACCTAGTGAACTTGCTGGATCAACAACAGCTGGAGCTGCTGGATCAACAACAGCTGGAGCTGCTGGATCAACAACAGCTGGAGCTGCTGGATCACCTACGGCTGGAGCTGCTGGATCAACAACAGCTGGAGCTGCTGGATCAACAACAGCTGGAGCTGCTGGATCACCTACGGCTGGAGCTGCTGGATCAACAACAGCTGGAGCTGCTGGAACAACCCCTACTAGCGTTTGCTCCATACTCGATTTGTTGGACAAGGAAGATACAATTATCACCACCGATCCTGCCTCAGAAGGAGCAAGACCAGGAAAGGGACCTTTCAAAATCTTCCCTACTGACGTTAACCCCAAACCCGAGATCACTGTAACGGCAGCTTCTCCTACAACAGTCATGGGTGTAACTGTTAACGGAACAAACATTGACAATGTGACCGTTGTTTTCAAAGACGACAATGGTGACGTATTAGCTACAGTCACTCTGGAGAGGAAACCTGATGTGAGTCGTTTTTCGTAGCTTTTGAAGTTTTTTTAATTCTGAAACTTTTTTCAATTCTATCAACAAATAATTTCAGGGAACATTCGAGCTACCAGAAACGAGCCCTGACGGAGTTGCTACTGTTTTGGTCATCTTGACTCCTGTGGACGTGTCACAGCCTATCGAGGTTACCGACTTCTCGATACATGTGTGTGGAGAGGTTTCCACAACGACGAGTCTCCCTGCTGGAACAACGCCTAGTGAACTTGCGGGATCAACAAAAGCTGGAGCTGCTGGATCAACAACAGCTGGAGCTGCTGGATCAACAACAGCCGCAGCTGCTGGATCAACAACAGCTGGAGCTGCTGGATCATCTACGGCTGGAGCTGCTGGATCAACAACAGCTGGAGCTGCTGGGTCAACAACCGCTGGAGCTGCTGGAACACCAACAGCTGGAGCTGCTGGAACAACCCCTACTAGCGTTTGCTCCATACTCGATTTGTTGGACAAGGAAGATACAATTATCACCACCGATCCTGCCTCAGAAGGAGCAAGACCAGGAAAGGGACCTTTCAAAATCTTCCCTACTGACATTAACCCCAAACCCGAGATCACTGTAACGGCAGCTTCTCCTACAACAGTCATGGGTGTAACTGTTAACGGAACAAACATTGACAATGTGACCGTTGTCTTCAAAGACGACAATGGTGACGTATTAGCTACAGTCACTCTGGAGAGGAAGCCTGATGTGAGTCGTTTTTCGTAGCTTTTGAAGTTTTTTTAATTCTGAAACTTTTTTCAATTCTATCAACAAATAATTTCAGGGAACATTCGAGCTACCAGAAACGAGCCCTGACGGTGTTGCTACTGTTTTGGTCATCTTGACTCCTGTGGACGTGTCACAGCCTATCGAGGTTACCGACTTCTCGATACATGTGTGTGGAGAGGTTTCCACAACGACGAGTCTACCTGCTGGAACAACACCTAGTGAACTTGCTGGATCAACAAAAGCTGGAGCTGCTGAATCAACAACAGCTGGAGCTGCTGGATCAACAACAGCTGGAGCTGCTGGATCACCTACGGCTGGAGCTGCTGGATCAACAACAGCTGGAGCTGCTGGGTCAACAACCGCTGGAGCTGCTGGAACACCAACAGCTGGAGCTGCTGGAACAACCCCTACTAGCGTTTGCTCCATACTCGATTTGTTGGACAAGGAAGATACAATTATCACCACCGATCCTGCCTCAGAAGGAGCAAGACCAGGAAAGGGACCTTTCAAAATCTTCCCTACTGACGTTAGCCCCAAACCCGAGATCACTGTAACGGCAGCTTCTCCTACAACAGTCATGGGTGTAACTGTTAACGGAACAAACATTGACAATGTGACCGTTGTCTTCAAAGACGACAATGGTGACGTATTAGCTACAGTCACTCTGGAGAGGAAACCTGATGTGAGTCGTTTTTCGTAGCTTTTGAAGTTTTTTTAATTCCGAAACTTTTTTCAATTCTATCAATAAATAATTTCAGGGAACATTCGAGCTACCAGAAACAAGCCCTGACGGAGTTGCTACTGTTTTGGTCATCTTGACTCCTGTGGACGTGTCACAGCCTATCGAGGTTACCGACTTCTCGATACATGTGTGTGGAGAGGTTTCCATAACGACGAGTCTCCCTGCTGGAACAACCACAGAAGAAGAAGAAGAGATAGGAAATCTTGAAGAACTGAGTTTGTTTCAAGTTTTAAAACATTGCAAAGCTAATGACCAACAAAGACTTTCCTTCACCTAAAATATATATTTCACAGGTTCCACAGTGGAATCTTCACTTTCCAGCTCTACTGTTGTAGAAGGCACCAGACCAAGCACTGCTGGAACAGCCCCTACCAGCGTTTGTTCAATGATCAATTTGTTGAACAAGGAGGATACAACCATTTCCACTGATCCTGGTTTCGATGGGGAAGTGCCAGGCAAAGGACCTTTCACGATCCAGCCCACTAATGCTAAGCCCAAACCTGAGATCACTGTGACGCCAGCTGATCCTACAACAGTCATGGGTGTGAGTATCACGGGAAATAACCTCAAATCAGTTACCGTTGTTTTCAAAAATGGAAACGGTGATGTTCTTGATACCGTTCTTCTGACTGGAATTCCTGGTGTAAGTCAATTTATTTTTTTTTCAGAAGTCTTTATTTGATTATTTTGAAAATAAATTGAAAGATAAATTTGTCGCTGTATAATAATGGTGAAAATTCCATTAACATTCTCAGTTTTATCAACAAATAACTCCAGGGAACATTCGAGCTACCAGAAACAAGCCCTGACGGAGTTGCTATTATTTTGGTCATCTTGACTCCTGTGGACGTGTCACAGCCTATCCAGGTTACCGACTTCTCGATACATGTGTGTGGAGAGGTTTCCACAACGACGAGTCTCCCTGCTGGAACAACACCTAGTGAACTTGCTGGATCAACAACAGCTGGAGCGGCTGGAACAACAGCAGCTGGAGCTGCTGGAACCACATCAGCTGCTGCAGCTGGAACCACCTCAGCTGGAGCTGCTGGAACAACAACAGCTGGAGCTACTGGAACAACTACTAGAAAAAACATTTGTACTGCTAAGAAAGTTGATGTAATCAAGAATTTGCCTCTTCCAAAAGACGGTAGTCTAGGCTACATCGAGAAGGACGGCAAGCCAGGCTTGACTAGCGACAGCGAAAGGGTGATGCCAGGAGATGTGGTGGAAAGGACGATCGTCGTGATCATCAATTCATGCGTCAAGTGGTTGGTTGTCCGAATTTTTTTTGATCCTAACCTTAATTTCTCACTTTTTTTCTCAACTTACATCTTTCCATGAATTTTTGTCATACTTAATTTGAATTAAACTTCATGATTCTTTTGTTTTTCAAATTGCTTTTCATTTGGAATTTCACTTCCACAGCCATTGCGAAGACGGTGAATTTGTCTGCTCGGTCAGTTGACTTTGTTCATTTTTTATTTTTCCATCAATCTTTTACTTTTTCATAATTTGAATAACAAATTCAGCTTTTCCTCGAAAACCATTCACTTTTACTTTTGGTTTAAGGCATTCTATAACCGTTCTCTGCCTCTAGCCTTATCATTAGCCAATCGTAATGTATTTTTTTAAATAATAGTCTTCATTAGATCAACTCCAGACATACGCTAGAAATGTTACAAAAACACGGCAAATAGTCGAACTAAAAAAGAAAACATGGAAATATTTGAGAACACAATGTTATCTGTCATAAAAAGTTGGCATTGAACCTACGAAATGAACAACTCGCGAGAGAAAAAGTTTAAGAAATATTAAACACAATAAGATATTAGTTTAAAACAATAAATCAATTTTAAAATTTGAAAAAAAGTTGATTAAAATAGTTAAATTTGAGGAATGAAAACTCAGCGGCAATAACTGGCATCACGTTGGCAACGCATACATAGAAAAAGTGATACCGAAAGTAAATTCCCGGCTAAGATCAGATTTGACATGTGAGAATCGACAACTCAAGTGAAGAACAGACGCCGTGCCAGTGTGGTCTGGTCACGTGGTAGCTTACAGCGTATAAATCCGTTCAGCTAGGAGTCTTTTGAAGCCTTGCTAAGAGTCGCTTCACAAATGCATTGAGTAGACTAGTCTTCGTTAGTTTTGTTCTATCCGACGATTGCGACTTAAGCGTCATTTGGTTTTCTCTTCAACTGCGTCTCTTCGAACGTAATGATCACTGCCGATAGGGTTATGATCACCAGGAGTAAAACTAATATACATGAAAATCTTGTTTGTAGTGCAACTTTTTATTTTATTTTATCCTTAAACGGCCTTTTTTCTCAATCTCAACTTAGCTCATACCCCCCCCCCCCACCTTCCACAACATCCAGTTGACGAACATAACCAAGAACGACGACACGTGTACGCCGGTGTACTGTGACGCTATGGGCCAAGAACGCGTTTACAACAGGAGCAACTACTGCGAGTGTGGAGATGTAAGTCATTCTTCGACATCTTTGACATCCTTGACATCTACTTTGACAGCTTTGAAATCTTTGACATCTTTGACGTCTTTGACATCTTTGACGTCTTTGACATCTTTGACGTCTCTGACATCTTTGACGTCTTTGACCTCTTTGACATCCTTGACATCTTTGACGTCTTTGACGTCTTTGACATCTTTGACGTCTTGATATACAATGAAATTCATCATTGAATCCGCTTTGATATAATTCGTCCAAATTCGAGTGAAATTAGATTCGAAGACATTCATAATAATTGTTACACCATGCTTTACTCTTCATAGTTGACTTCCAAATTTTCAAACCACAATTCAGGAAGGAGGATTGCTTGTCGAAGCCTATCCTTACTGCTGCTCATGCGAACACTGGCTTGGTGAGTGACTTGAATTGGGAGTTGACACAGTGTGTGCTTGATGTAACGCTTCCTTCAAGTTCAAAACGTCAAAATTCAACCTCATTCATATCACTTCTAGCACTCATAAGACCGTCAAAAAAAAGCCAAATTAAACTCGGTTTCACTGTTAATTCTTCTTGGTTGTTGAGTTCACTGCAACGTCAAACTTTTTTTCGGTTTTAGAGAATTTGAGTTGAATTGATTGAATGGAGTTTTACCCCCATTGATTTCATAGAATAAAAATATTCCCTCAGATAACACCAGAACCAGACCTCCTTGGGCCAGAACCACTCCTGCACCCACTCCTCCTCCCGTCGAAGAGACCTGCTCTGTGGAAACAAAGACACAAAAACTGGTCATACCGACTGGCAACAACAAGGTTTGTGGGGGGAGGGGGCTTCAAAGAGCAATGAAGAGGGGGTGGAAGAATGATGAAATCAAAGGGTTTAACACCAATCTTTAATTATTCTTCAACTCAGGTCGATTTTTTCTAGTTTAGTTAATCAAATCTAATCTAATCTAATAAAGTCATTTTCATAGCGCTGATCTCACGTTAAATTCTTTAATTTAGGTTTTAAATTTATTTTTTAAATTTCTTTATTTAAAATCTTATTTCACTAATTTACTAATTTATTTTCTTAATTCCTTTTTTTAATTTTAACTTTTCTTCTTTTTTCTCGAATCTAAGAAATAATTCTTAACCACATCTATGCTGAACCTTTGGTGACTCGAACCGTGCAGACTTGTGAGTCGGTGTCGGAGATAGAGATGACCTCGTGCAATGGAGGGTGTGGAGAGAGTTTTGAAGAGAGCGCCGTGTACTGGCTTGGAGAAGAAAGTGGAACTCCACTGATGCAGAAGTCACAGTGCAAGTGTTGCAAGGGCCTCACAGGAGATTGGCAAACTCATGACGTAAGACGAACATAAATCGCCTCTTGTAGTTTATTTTTTAAATATGTAATTATATTGTTCCAGATGTTCTAACTCATATTTTTATTTAATGATTCATCCATTCCATGTATAAAACTCATTAATTAATTAATTACTTAATTAATTATGTAATTCTATACACTTTATTTATCAATTATATATTTTAATACTAAAAAATTTCTTCGTGACTTCTACTTAATTAGTTTATTCATCCCACTTGATTTATTAATCAACTTCATATAATTTCCTCTGCACATAAACCACTATTGAATGTGAGTTAAGGGTACACAGGGCTATAAGGCCACTCAACTGCCCCATCAGGTGGTTTGTGACGGAACCACTAAAGAGGTGAAGATCTACCACATCACCTCTTGTGGCTGTGAAAAGTGCCTCGGTGAGTTTTCTTTCAATCGGTTTAAATTTATAGTTTGTTTTAATTGAAAATTGATTTTAAATAGGATGTAAATTTGATGGGGTTTTTAGCACAATGATCGTAATTAAGTTGAATCACGTGTGCTTGATTCACTTTATGATCCTGTCTTAGAAGTTGTTTTCACTAATTGCAACCTTTATGAATATTTCGCATCCTCAACTTTTATTCTTAATTTTCAGTATTCTAATGTTAGTTTCCAGATTAAAAATTATTAAAATTTTGAATTAATTAATTTAAAACAAATTAATTTCCGCTAATTTAATTGATTTATTGTTAACTTTCAGACGCCTACTGACCACCACTTGAGCAATCATCAACATGAAACTTGAACCCATAATATCCATGAAAAAAATTAATTTAAGACCTTCGTAAAATATATCCTAAATTTTTAAATAAATTGATTTTATTTATAAATTCACTTGGTCGATTAATGCTTTTGACTTTGGAAACTTTTAAATTAATAAATACAAGCAATATTTTATTTTTCCTTTATTCAAAATGCCAAACACCTAGGAGACCGCTCCTCCGACAACCACTTGTTCAACAGTCACTCGTTCAAAGTATTTAATTCAATTTTAAAAATAAATTATCAGCGAAGAGTTTTCCAAGACAAGCCTTGTTGGAGTGTAATTTTCCACATCTCGTTGCGATATTCTACTCGCCCTAGATCTGGATTATTTTATTTATTGAGAGAAGAATTCCAAGGACAAGAACAACGTTTCTTTGTCCCTAAGCTGGGATGTGGGAGAGTTAAGGAAAGAGAAATGACGCTGATGCCGAAACATTCTCATGATACAATTAACTGATATGAACAAATACCTCAGAAAACATAGATAATTTTAGAGTTTGCGGTTTCGCGAAAGCGTGTATAGCCGTTACTTTTATTTACTTTATTCAAGCTATTTTTTTATATTCTTCATTAGATCAAGTCCAGACATACACTGGAAATGTTACAAAAACACGGCGAACAATCGAACTCAAAAAAAAAAAATTAAAATATACAAGCACAGACTTATATCAGTCATAGATGGACTTCATAATTGAACTTACAATAAACGCCAGCAGAAATTCAGAAGCAGAATTGTCTATTAGAGAAAAATGATGAGTCTTAAAAGTTGAGAATTGGATCATATCTTAAAAGCACATAACACAACTATTGGAGAGTTATTTCAAGTTATTTCTTTTCTTCTTCTTTTTTCCTTCTCAGCCATTTCTCATATTCACATGAAAGTCTGTCTGGATACCACAATTCCTTGCAATGCTTTCAACACTCGCTCATTTCTTGTTTTTGAAGTTGGCAAACGGTGTTATTGTAGCCGATTGGTTGACAATTTTACAGGAATGTCTTTTTCTTCTTCAGCCATTTCTCAAATTCACAAGTGCGTCTGGATACCAACAATTTTTGCAATGCCTTTCAACACTTGTTTTTTTTTTGTAAATCTTAAGACTCATTAATTTTATTTAATAAACAATTTTGCCTTTGAATTCCTTAGAACCTTTTAACATTCCAGTTTTAGTTAATTTAACGAAACATTCTTCAATAGTCATTCAATATAAACTATGACTCAATTCTAAATTTTTGAGATTCATAAATTTGATTCTATAGTCAGTTTTTGATTTCTTGCAACTGACAATTGTCAGTTCTTATGACATTCGGTTATTGTTGATTTTAATTTTTTTTCTTTCCTTTTGATTGTTCACCATGTGTTGTGCCATTTCCAGCGTTTGTCTGAATTTGATTCAATAAATTTTATTAAAAAATATAAAAATTATTATCACCCACACTGCGCCTGTCCGATTCTTTCATAATAATAAGAAAACCATTTAAAGATACAAAAAAAAATTATTATTATTTTCATTTTATAATAATAATAATAATAATAATAATAATAATAATAATAATAATAATAATAATAATAATAATAATAATAATAATAATAATAATAATAATAATAATAATAATAATAATAATAATAATAATAATAATAATAATAAGAATAAATATAATAATAATAATAATATAAATAATAATAAATAAATAAAATATAATCATAAAAATACTAATAATAATAATTATTATTGTTATGGTTTTTATTATTGTTATGGTTATTATTATTTTTATGGTTATTATTATTTTTATGTTTATTATTATTGTTATGGTTATTGTTAATAAAATTTTTTCACATTGTTTTATTATTATTTTTATTATTTCTCTTTTTTATTATTATTACTAAGAATGAATCACTAAAAATAATTCTAGCTCGAACCTCGCCCATTGAAAAATAAATAAACATTGATAATAAAAATGACAACAACAAAAATAAGAAAAACAACAACAACAACAACCACAACAACAACAACAACAACAACAACAACAACAACAACAACAACAATAAGAACAAAAACAAAAAAGATAATATTTAATCAATAATAATGATTTGCAATGAACCAGAGTGATAAGGACGTTGTTGGATGGACGAAGGGTGCGAGAGTGATAAAAAAATTCTAGCATGTATAACCATGTATAACTGGAGTTATCTAGCATAATCTGGTGGATCAGTTGTGGATAAGTTTTTATAACGCTGTGTTCTTAAAAACCTCCAAAAATTTGATTTTTTTATAGTCTTCATTGGTTTGTATTGGAGGCACATTTCGTGAGCTTGATGTATCGTTGCTGCCTATTATTCAAGGGAACAACTAAGGCGAGAAGCTAACCCCAACCGATCATTTGTATAGCGCCTTTCGGAAATATTTAAGGCGCTTACAAGGATAAGGAAAATAAGATCAGAATTACCCCTCTATCATATCGGAATTATCTTCCTATCATATGTTTTGATGAGCGCTTCAAACTAGATGCCCTGACTATCACGTGCGAATCGATGAGAGGGCAGCTGTTACGCGTGCTTCCACTCTTCAATGACAATAACAACAATGAGGTAAACAGGAGCAGTCATTTATAATGAAAATTGAGAGGCATAAGTAGAAATACTGAAATAGCACGTTATTGTGATGGAAAAATAATTGACTAAATTATGAATAAATCAACTAATTTGGATCGAAATTAATTTAATTAATTTAATCATATTTAAACGAAACTTCCTAAATTAGTAACCCGGGCTTAAGCTAGCGGCATACAACAAGTAATGAAACAAGCCAGAGCTGTCAATCATACGTACTGATTACGTAAGGGAAGTCATTCGGAAAGAATCATAACTAACTGCGCCCAAGAAAACACTCAGAATTAGCGTTATGTAATTGTATTCAATAACCCAGTAAGCCCCATCGAACAGAAATAGTCCGCGCTATACAAATGTTTTGATCAGACAAGACTATACTTATTAATCTTTTCTCATTCCAATATGAAATGACAAAACCACCCTTGAAAGCAAAATGCCACTGAAAACTGAAGCGGTTTTTGTTTATGAAATATTTTCAAAAAATTAAAATTTAATTGGAAATATAATACAATAAGAAAGCTCAAAAAAAGCTCAACTATTGATTTGGATTTTGCGTGAATCCCCTGAAGCAACTCATCATTGTGAATTTCAAAATTGTTGGTTTTTGACTCATGTACTAACAATTATTTTTATAATTTTTAATATCATAGAAATAAAAACAAATTAAACCTGACAACAATGCAGGCGCCCCAGTTGCTTGCTTCTGCCTTTAACAATCCACCCATCCATCCATTCAACCCTCCATCCACCCATTCATCCATCCAACCATCCAACCATCCCTCATCCATCAATCCATCCAGCCAACCATCCCTCCATCCATCAATCCATCCATCCACCCAACCATCCCTCCATCCATCAATCCATCCATCCACCCAACCATCCCTCCATCCATCTATCCATCCATCCATCCATCCATCCATCCAACCATCCCTCCGTCCATCAATCCATCCATCCAACCAACCATCTCTCCATCCATCCATCCATCCATCCATCCATCCATCCATCCTTCCAACCATCCATCAATGATTACCCATCGATTTATTGTGAAAAGCATCATCGGATCTCTGCTTCTTATTCTCCTTCTTCTTGGATTATCACTTTTGAACCACCTTTCACCTCAGCACACCTCAGCACACCTCAACACACCACAGCACACCTCAGCACACCTCAGCACACCTCAGCACACCTCAGCACACTTCAGCACACCTCAGCACACCTCAGCACACCTCAACACACCTCAGCACACCTCAGCACACCTCAGCACACCTCAGCACACTTCAGCACACCGCAGCACACCTCAGCACACCTCAGCACACCTCAGCACACCTCAGCACGCCTCAGCACACCTCAGCACACCTCAGTACACCTCAGCACACCTCAGCACACCTCAGTACACCTCAGCACACCTCAGCACACCTCAGCACACCTCAGCACACCTCAGCACACCTCAGCACACCTCAGCACACCTCAGCACACCTCAGTACACCTCAGCACACCTCAGCACACCTCAGTACACCTCAGCACGCCTCAGCACACCTCAACACACCTCAGCACACCTCAGCACACTTCAGCACACCTCAGCACACCTCAGCACACCTCAGCACACCTCAGTACACCTCAGCACACCTCAGCACACCTCAGTACACCTCAGCACGCCTCAGCACACCTCAGCACACCTCAGCACACCTCAGTACACCTCAGCACACCTCAGCACACCTCAGTACACCTCAGCACACCTCAGCACACCTCAACACACCTCAGCACACCTCAGCACACCTCAGCACACCTCAGCACACCTCAGCACACCTCAGCACACCTCAGCACACCTCAGTACACCTCAGCACACCTCAGCACACCTCAGTACACCTCAGCACGCCTCAGCACACCTCAACACACCTCAGCACACCTCAGGACACTTCAGCACACCTCAGCACACCTCAGCACACCTCAGCACACCTCAGCACACCTCAGCACACCTCAGTACACCTCAGCACACCTCAGCACACCTCAGTACACCTCAGCACGCCTCAGCACACCTCAACACACCTCAGCACACCTCAGCACACCTCAGGACACTTCAGCACACCTCAGCACACCTCAGCACACCTCAGCACACCTCAGCACACCTCAACACACCTCAGTACACCTCAGCACACCTCAGCACACCTCAGCACACCTCAGCACACCTCAGCACACCTCAGCACACCTCAGCACACCTCAGCACACCTCAACACACCTCAGTACACCTCAGCACACCTCAGCACGCCTCAGCACACCTCAACACACCTCAGCACACCTCAGCATACCGCAGCACACCTCAGCACACCTCAGCACACCTCAGCACACCTCAGCACACCTCAGCACACCTCAGCACACCTCAGCACACCTCAGCACACCTCAGCACACCTCAACACACCTCAGCACACCTCAGCACACCTCAGCACACCTCAGCACGCCTCAGCACACCTCAGCACACCTCAGCACACCTCAGCACACCTCAGTACACCTCAGCACACCTCAGCACACCTCAGCACACCTCAGCACACCTCAGCACACCTCAGCACACCTCAGCACACCTCAGCACACCTCAGCACACCTCAGCACACCGCAGCCACAAAGCTATCATCCTGCAGACATTCAAGAACCAAGGGTTTCATAGTCGCTCATCTTCCCATCACTCACTCGCCTTTCAAATTAACTTCTAAAAGCACTTTGAAACTAAATCCTAAATCGTGTTTTTCATTTGAAAGTTGAATTATGTCTCAAATAAAAAGTTTAATTAACTTTTAATTTGAATTTTAACTTAAATTCCGATTTAAATTTTAAATTTAAATTTCAAAGAAGCTTTTTTTATTATTGCAAGCCTCAAGTACACCGCCATACCAAACCAAGGGCAGCTTATGGGTTTGTGAGGTGCTGTGTTTTCTTGGGATTTCAAATGTCTTGAAGCTCTAGGCTTCTTGCTCAGCATTTTCAAAATTCAAATTTTTTTTTTCTCACTTGAAACGGATGATAAAAACATGAGTAACGAAGAAATTATAAAAATAAATAAATTGATTGAAAATTATTTGATTGAATGAAATGAAAAATTTTATTAAAAAATTATGAAAATTTGAAAATTAGAAATATATTATGAATAAATTATAAAGAATTGAAAAACATGAGAATATTTTTTTTAATTTTAAGAATAAAATTAAAAAAAAAACTTTTTAAAGTTGTTAGCAACAGCCCTAGCGATGTGTTGGTTGGGTGGGTTGGTAGCTGATTGAATGATCTTCAACGCACACGTGTGTACATCTTTTGTTATTATTATTGTTTTTTTTTGTTCCACAAATGTTACTAAAGTGGCGTTAGACCCTCAGAGCTTCGAGACCATCGGATAGCTCCTAAGAACTGCTAACGACTTTGTAACCACGGACCGCTTTTGTTTTGTTCAACACTGCCTCTTGTCAGCACCCATCCCTGAGGAAGTTTGACGGGTAGATTATCCATCCTCTACCACCAACGACGAAAAAATATATTTCAATTTCCTTCTTTAAATCTAACTTTGGCCTCGAAACTCTACGGGGTTAATGCCACTACAATAATATTCGTGTTTGTATTGTATTGTATTGTATTGTATTGTATTGTATTGTATTGTAACTAAAAACATATTTATTTATTTAAACTAGCTTTTAATCTTTAATACTGATTTGTTTTAAATACTGAACCTCAGTTGCTTGCCTTGGCACTTTAAAAATTGGATTTATTATTATTATTATTATTATTATTATTATTATTATTATTATTATTATTATTATTATTATTATTATTATTATTATTATTATTATTATTATTATTATTATTATTATTATTGATGATGATGATGATGATGATGATGATGATGATGATGATGATGATGATGATGATGATGATGATGATGATGATGATGATGATGATGATGATGATGATGATGATGATGATGATGATGATGATGATGATGATGATGATGATGATGATGATGATGATGATGATGATGATGATGATGATGATGATGATGATGATGATGATGATGATGATGATGATGATGATGATGATGATGATGATGATGATGATGATGATGATGATGATGATGATGATGATGATGATGATGATGATGATGATGATGATGATGATGATGATGATGATGATGATGATGACGATGATGATGATGAAAAAGTAAAAATAAGACAAAACAAAAAAAACTGGAAAAAGAAAAAAGTAAAAAAATAATGATGAGAAAAGACAATAAAAAAGATTATGATGAAAAAAAAGACGGAAGTTTGATACATGATCAATGAAAATATTTCTACTCTAGCAAAATATAGGAATATAGTGAAAAAAAAAGAAAATAAAACAAAAAAAAATATGAAATAAAAATAATAAAAGTGTCCGTCTATCGAAGCTGGCATTTAGCGTTTCAAAAATCAGGGTTCTGTTGTAGAAGTATCAAAAACCTAACGAATCATTGGAAAACTGAAAGTTAAAAAATATAATAATTAACTTTATATAAATTTAACATTTATATTTGAAAACTTGTCAATATGAAGCTCAAACGTTTTCAATATGACTCCGAACATTTCATGTCTTAAAGGACTTTTTGATTATAATTCAAAGTTGTATTTTCAAAACTTGTAAAGTTGTAAAGCAACATTTTGATGTTGTAAAGCAACATGTTGATGTTGCAAAGCAACATTTTCAATGTTGTAAAGCAACATGTTGATGTTGTAAAGCAACATTTTCAATGTTGTAAAGCAACATGTTGATGTTGTAAATCAACATGTTGATGTTGTAAAGCAACATTTTTCAAATGTTGCAGGACTTCAACAAAGTATTGACTTCTGGAGTAAAGGGGGGCTCGATAAATCATTAATCCAGCTGCCTGTTAATCTGCTCTGATAAAAATACACTAACCAATTTTTACTACCTATTACTATTACTAATGCCTAGGACCGCTCAATCCTTCATGTTACGTAACAACTAAAGCTGTATAGTAATGTAAAGTATTATATTACTTGAGTACTTCAAGTAGTTGAAATTTATTTGAATTTTCAAGTATGGAACCGGTACATTTTGAATTTTTTTTTCTATAGAAGCTCTAACATCACATTCTTGCTAACAAAACCCTTCTCAAAAATGACAAACAGTTCTACGTAAATTCATAATTGTCTCATAGTTTTTCATTCATTCATTCGAGCTTCGCTGCAAGCGACCTCCATACGTCTTCGCTGCACAATCCATTATCCTCCCAATAATCCGCTTATTAATTATAAGTAATTATTATTAATTTTTTTTATATATTACACTTTCTGATTCGAGACCCTTCGGCGTTGACGTCATCATAAATACTGATACAAACACATACTAACCAGTATACATACTTCATAGAATTTATACTATCCAGAATATATGTTATTCTTTTAGTATTTTATTGTATATTCACGTTGGAGATTTACGTGATGTTATAAAAATACAATTCAGGTTGTTATTGAGGCTGTTATTGACTACTTTTGAACCTCCTTGCAACGACACCTGTCCTTATTGACGTTTTATGGTCCGAGTTACGAGGCTTTGAAGGGAGGGAAATAAGTGGAATGTTCTGGAGTAGATGCAAAATTCCATTCGAAACTTTCATTGTTTTTGGACTGGTAATGGATAAAGGTTGGGAAGGAGTGTAACAACTTGGAGGAGTTAGCACGAATGTTGTCGGAAGTGTTATTTTTAGTTTTATTTCCAGTGCTGCTGAGACTAAAAAATCAATGGACAATAACAAAATAACAGCACTTTTTAAAAGCCACAGACCACCTAGACGTGTAGTAAACTTTTAATCAATAATCCGCCCACTTTTACATCGTTAATATTATTTTATTATTTTCTACGAGCCAAGCCCTTCTGACCCTTTCTTTTTCACCATCTCTCTATACCCCCCCCCCTCCCCCCCCTCCCTTCCTCCGCTGCACCACCTTTGCATTTTTAAGAGCATTGATTGCGGGGAAGCTTATAAAAGGCACGAGTGCCTGAGGCTTCCCAGTTGACTGGTCAGCTACGCCAAGTCACAACATACAGCAACATTGTGTTCTCTCAAGGTGATTGTGGCTTGCTGAAACTCTTATAACTTTTGTGGTTGTTCTTATTTGTTTGAGCTAAGACTTTGAAATAGAGTTTTTTCACTTCTTTTCAGTTTCATTTATTTCTAGTGAGAATTTTTATGCCAAAAATGCCAAAAGCATTTTTGGCATGTGTGAGTTAGCTTTAAATAAGTTGATTTTTTATTTTTTATTTCTTCAATTCCTCAGCTCAATTCAATGAATTTACTTTGAGTATGAGTGTCATCTACAAAAAAAATGATTAATAACCTTTTTGGTGTTCAACCGATTGAGCTAAAAATTATTGCTGTATTTTTTGAAAATAAATCATTTTTTTGAAAATAAATCATTTTTTTGAAAATAAATCATTTTTTTGAAAATTGACTTCCTAAAAATATTCTTCAAATACTTGAGATGTTTCAAAAACAGATTACACCCCAATATAAAAACTTTAGAAATAGATTTAATAAATTTAAAAAATAAATTTAAAAAATAAATTTAAAAAATAAATTTAAAAAATAAATTTAAAAAATAAATTTACAAAATAAATTTAAAAAATAAATTTAAAAAATAAATTAAAAAAAAAATTAAATCCGAAAATAACCATTAGAATTACAAGAACATAATTTCAACCTTCACCTCTCCACATCCCACAGTTGATTCATAAAAATTGAATTATAAGAAGTCGCAAGGAAAGTTATTCAGGCGACGAAGCAAGATGGCGTCGTTACCATTCATAACGTCGTCCACGATTTTCGTCTTACTACTCGCCGCATATCCCAAAACTGTATCATCTGATTACCCCACAATCCCGGAGAATCCATTATGTGAGTAGAAACATGAATTTGAATGATTATAAATCAATTCTGAGTTCATTTGAATGAATGTTGATTATATTTAATTCAATTATGACGTAGTTCATTTAATTCAATTATGACGTAGTTCATTTAATTCAATTATGACGTAGTTCATTTAATTCAATTATAACTTAGTTCATTTAATTCTAGCTATAATCAAATTTAGACTATTTTAATCAAATATATAAAAAAAATTTAAATTGATTTATTGTTTCAAACTAATATTCCACTGTGTTTAATATTTTTTCAACTTTTTCTTTCGCGATTTGTTCATTTCGTAGCTTCAATTTTCGACTTTTATGACTGATAACATTCTGTTCTCGTATATTTCAATGTTTTCTTTTTTAGTTCGACTATTTTCCGTCTTTTCTAACATTTCCAGCGTATGTCTGGACTTGACCTAATACAAACTATAATAATACATATAATTTATTTTTCTTTTTTATTTATTTAATATTTATTCTCATTAATCAGCCTATACATTTCTTTTGAATAAATATATATAAATAAATGTGATCCTTCAATCTCCATTTTATCGTTTTTTTCTCTTATATAACAGTGAATTGCATCAATTGATAACTTCTTTGAAGTATTTTTTTTATTATTTAAGTATCTGGCGTGATGTTTTAAAAATAATTTACGCTGAGATTCTTCGAGTTGATCCAGAAATACTGTGCAGTATGATTTCTTGAAGGGTTAATGTTGTTTATGCAAATCACCAAGATAATAATCATATTAGTATTCATTACACTTAAAAATACCCTGAAAGATTTTATACCCAATTAAAAGTTACAATAATACAATATAAAACGCTGTATTCATTCGCGTATTTCTAAACATCAACAGCAAACTTTCAAACACAATGATCCTCCAACGAAATAAAAAAAAGATTTCTCAATGAAATCATTTTTTAATTAATTTCGTTTTAAATAATTCACTTTGAAATAAATTTTATCCAAAATAAATTTTATCCAAAATAAATTTTATCCAAAATGGATTTTATTCAAAATGAATTTCATTCAAAATGAATTTTTCAAATTAATTTTTTTCTTATTTTTCCACCACCTTCCAGATTACAAAAATTTTGGTCATAAGGTCTGTTATGGCCTGGGGTACAACTACCACAAGACCTTCGACGGAGCTGAATTTCTGAGTTCAAGTAAGAAAAACAATTTGAAAGCAGTTTTGAATAAAAGTTTTTATTTTTTAACCACTTTCGTCATTACTTTTAATTTTTATTTTTACATATTAAATTATAATTAATAAACTTAATTTATATTAAATTATCATCAGCACTATAAACACGTTTTTACTAGATTAGAGTAGTTTATATTATATTAGCTTAACTTGAACTAGTTTATAAAAATAATGTTATTTTATAAAAAAATTAAACTAAAATGAATTAAATAGGGTTCAATTTGATTATCATTAGTTTTAATCTGATATTTTCAAAGCTTTTTTTATATATTTTCTTGTTCCTTGAAGAATTTAGAAATATCTTCTAAATTTTCATTTCCAGCCGGTAACAATGATCATCAGAGTTGTTGATGTCATTCTTATAGATAATTCTATTTTAACATTTTTAAATAATTTTTAAATTTTATTTTAAATGAAAAAATAAATTAATGAATGTGGGCGTTATACGCCATTCATTTTTTTATCTATCAGTCCTTTGATTACAAAACAACCAAGTTACCAACCACTCACGAGTTACCAATCAATGAGACGCACCAAACCAATCAATGAGACGCACCAAACCAATCAATGAGACACACCAAAGCAATCATTGAGACGCACCAAAGCAACCAGCAGCATCCATGGTGTGTCACTACCCTCCGACATCCACTCACAACCTGCAGGCTGCTGTCAGAACACTATCCTCGAAGACTCCACAAAGTGGATTTCCGAGGATAATAGCGACTGTCAGCCCGAAAATAAGGTATGTAGCTACTGTCAGCTTAAATTTTCAAAATATTATTTCAAAAGTATGTGCTATAAGCATACGATTAAGCTTTTTTAAACATTGTGTACAGCGCTATAAAGAGTTTTGAGTAAATTAGATTTGAGAATTTTTTTGTGTGCAATTATCAATGATCATGACGATGATTATGTCCTCTGGGCTCATCAATGTATTCAACGTTCATTGTACGATTAATGCAAAATGTCTCAGTCCACAACTTTAAATGGGTCAGGGTTAGGGTTGGGGTTGGGTTTAGGGTAAGGGTAAGGGTAAGGGTAAGGATAAGGGTAAGGGTAAAGGTAAGGGTTAGGGTTAGGTTTAGGGTTAGGGTTAGGGTTAGGGTAAGGGTTAGGGTTAGGGTTAGGGTTAGTGTTAGGGTAACGAAAACAACTTCGGAATTTCCGAATCATTCAAGTTGAATGAGTACTTGAGAAAAGTCAAAACAAAAGACTTTAAAAACTTCTTTCAATCCTTCAGGTCTTCACTATCCAGCCCAATGGAGTGACTGTAGTTGTCGCGAAATGCGACAATATTACCCATAATGGGGATGCAGTTTACCTCAGCAGACTGGATACTGGCTACTCCAGAGGAGGTTGGTGGCAGAGGTGGTAGAAGAAGCAATGAGGTTTCAAAAATACACTGAAACTTTTATACAACTTAAAGATTTTGAAAAAGATTTTAAAGTTTTCAATAGCTTAGAGGTTTTCAAAGAAACTTCAAAGTTTTAGAGAGGCTCATGATACTTTGAAATAATTTTAAAAGTTAAATCATCTTTCCTACACCCCAACAGCTTTGAGAATCACCAAAGTCGGAGTCTACAATATTCTGACGTATGGTTCTCTGACCTTCGGCTGGACGTGTGAGGGCTCTTACTTCGTTGAGGTGCAAGGCCCTCCGAACCCTCCAGAAAGCGCTGACAAGTTCAGGGGTCTTTGTGGAGACTTCGATGGAAACGCTACCAGTGAGTGGTTTAGAATTTGGAGTGCTGTTTTGGAGGAAATCGCAGTTTGAATTGAAAAAAAATTTATTTTTTCAATTTTTGAATCGAACTTAATATAATATAATCTAATCTAATCAATTTTAATTGAATTTGAACCACTCCAAGCTCATTGAACATATTTCATTCTAACACAATCTATTCCAATCTAATTCAATTCAACCTAATCTAGTCAAATCTAATCCAATTTAACCCAATCTAGTTTAATCTAATCCAATATACTTCAACCCAATCTAATCCAATCTAATTCAATCTAACTTGATCTAACCCAAACTAATCCAATATGACTCAACCTTATCCAATCAGATCCAATCTAATCCAATTTAACCAAATTTTATCCAATATAACCCAATCCCATCCAATACACTCCAACCCAATCTAATCCAATATAACCCAAGCTCATCCAGTACAATCCAACCCAATCTAATCCAATATAACCCAATCTCATCCAATACACTCCAACCCAATCTAATCCAATATAACCCAATCTCATCCAATACACTCCAACCCAATCTAATCCAATATAACCCAATCTCATCCAATACACTCCAACCCAATCTAATCCACTTCCTTTTCCGCCACAGACGACTTGCTCGTGAATGGACAAGACCTCGGAGTGGTTTCCTACGCAGAAGCTCAACAGATCGAAAGCACTGTGAGTATTTAAATAATTATTTTAATGCGATAATTAATTTTTATTTAATAATTAATTTAATAAAATAATTAATTTTTATTTAATAATTAAATCAATTTTAATATTTTACTAACTTTGTTTAAAATATCTACTATATATCAAACTTTATTTATTTATAATTTTCAATCACTTTATAAGTTGAACAAATAAAATAAATCACCAACACATAAACCTATTAATCCGCTCATTTATCAACCAACCAATAGGCCGCCCAAACAACCAATCAAACAATCATCCATCCAACCAAACACTCATCCAACCAATTTCCCATCCAACCAACCAACCAACCAATCAACCGCCTATTCAACCAACCAACCGCCTATTCAACCAACCAACCATCCAACCATCACTTCAACTAACCAACAAACCAACCACCCGTTCAACCAACCGTCTAACCAACCATCCAACCATCCAACCAACCATCCAACCAACCAACCATCCAACCAGCCACCCATTTAACCATCCAACCAACCAACCATCCATACAGTGTCCTGCTGTAGCTCCATACACACCAAGTTGTGTCGATCCAGCAATGATCGAGGCCGCCTCTAACTCCTGCATCGTGTTCAGTCAAGCTCCCTTCGATAGATGCCATGAGAGGGTAAAATACTAACCCCAAAAATTATTAATTAATATTTTTTAAAAAAATCTACTGTAGTTGTTTTTGTTATTATTATTATTTGTATTAATGCTTGCTTTTTTTTTCATTTTTTTTCATTTCTTTAATGTTGATCATCAATGTGGTTGCTGTAAAACACATCTTATAAACATTGCACCACTTCATATCTTATAAACATTGCACCACTTCATATCTTATAAACATTGCACCTTTTCATATCTTATAAACATTGCACCTTTTCATATCTTCATTCTCATCAACTTCCATTCTCCCATCCCTTCCACCAGCTGAAGTTCAAAAATTTCTACGCTCGTTGTATTCAAGCCTATTGCTTGAAGGGTCAAGAAGGTGTTTGTGACGTTTTGTCTCAGTACAGTCTCATGTGCGCCAAGAAGAACAGGGGTTTCAACTGGAGGACTGAATCATTGTGCCGTGAGTGGAAGGAGCTTTTGTGTGTGTGTGTGTGTGTGTGTGTGTGTGTGTGTGTGTGTGTGTGTGTGTGTGTGTGTGTGTGTGTGTGTGTGTGTGTGTGTGTGTGCGTGTGCGTGTGTGTGTGCGTGTGCGGGCTTCCTTGTGTATACAAGATATAAATCCCAAAATTATTTTTGCAATTTTTTTGATTGATTAAACTAAAAACAAAAAGTTATTTATTAAAAAAAACTTCAACCAACCAATTTCCTCAAAACAAAATTTCTACCTAAAACTCTCAATCTCCCGAACAGCAATGAATTGTTCGAACAGTGACATGGTCTTCGAAGAAGACATTTCCGCTTGTTCTCCAGCTTGTGCCAACCTTCTTTCGAACGAGATTTGCATTCCCAAACGTCTGTTGCCTGGTTGCAAGTGCAAAGTAGGCCTTTCCGACGGCAACAACTGCTACGAACCTAGAGACTGTCCATGCAGGTACAGAGGAGTCACGTATGCCGCAGGAGAGTCCATTCCGAATGAGTGCAACACGTGGTAAGGAGGAAGACCAAGGTGGACTTTGAATGAATGTCGTTGCAACTATGAGGAAAGAGGGTGTGGAATGAGAGATAGAAATGGAAAAGAATTATCAGTGGGTGGCTCAGTCAGAAGACCTCGTGGCTACAACTCATTCAGCTTTTAACATAATCAATCAATTTATTCATAAATTTTTATTTATTTATTTATTATTTTAATTATTTTTTTATTGCTTCAACCACCCACCTCCTTCCCACAGCACATGCGGCTACGGTCAGTGGCAGTGCACCAAGAAGATGTGTCCCCACCGCTGCAGCATTATCGGCTTCGAACACGTGACCACCTTTGACGGCTTCTACTACTCCTTCCAGACCCCTGTCTGCTGGTACACCCTGGTTGAGGTGAGGAGGTCTGAGGCTTGAAGGGACGGTTAATTAATACAGTACGACCACCTCACTAGTACTTATTGTCTTGCTGTACTAGTACTCATACAGTTCGGCTGCACATGTAATACAAACAGTCTCAAAAAATGTTTTTATTTTTGTTTTTGAAATTCACTATACGACCCTCTCAACTTAACATACAGACCTACACAGCCGACAACACTCAAGGAGACTTGAAGATTTCGATAAAGACGAAGGAGGCAGGAGGCCCAGGTACCATGCAGACGAGACCTTCACAACTGAAGGTGGAAGTCGGAGCCAACACTCTCACCAACCAGACAGTGAACATCAAGATCAGCAACAGAGTTTTCATAATTACAATCAACTCAGCAGCCCAAGACTTAACCTTTGTGCCTTATGCCAACGAAGAAATCTTTGTAATTCTGTTCGCCAAGCAGCACGTCATAGTACAAGGACGTGGATTCCAGGCAAGGATCAACAAGGATGGAGACATCTTCCTCAGACTCGGATCCAAATACTTCAAAAAGGTTACTTCTTGTTTTCCGCCGTTTTAGTTTTAGTAATCGTTCTGGAATATTTGAAAAAATTTTAAAATTTTTTTTGAAAACTGCTCGAGGATTTTTAGAACCAAAATTTTTCACTTTTAAATCAAACTTTACAAAGTTATATTCACTTCAAAGTCACACCTTCAACTGATAAGTTACCAACTCAACCCTTCAAAGTCTCAGCTACCTTTCATCTCTCAAATGCTTTCCTCATACTCAAAAGATTATTTAACTGTTCCCTCAGACTCAAGGCTTGTGTGGCAACAACAATCAGCAAATTGATGACGAATTCCTCACGA
>OX387259.1:3719588-3727088 GCA_947562095.1 Branchellion lobata
AAGTTAAAAGATTAATTTTTACTGCGGAATACTTGCTGGAACCCATTCATAGTTCGGAATTGTTTTGACACCTTTCAATTTTTTCACACTTCTAGCTTGCAACTCCAACCACAGGAACCAAGGTTGTTCTGTACCTGCCATCCTGCTACAAGAAGAAGGTGAACGGTTTGTGCGGAGAGTTCGGAGTAAAAGACACTGCTTCTGACACACCTGACGCCATCTCCCCGTCCAAGTGGAGAGTCGATCCAACTTGTCCTGAACCTCCCGAGGGCACCCCTTTCGACCCTTGCAAGGTGCCCTTCCACGCTTCCTTCTCCCGCTACACCCCCTTTCCTCCTACGCTTTCTCTCTCTTCCTACTTAGCTTCTCTTGCAGCACTTTCTTTCCTTTTCCTGAAACGCTCCTTTGCAAAACTTCCCTCCTCTTCTAACACTTTTCCTTCCCTGCAACTTCTCCTCTTCTTTCATAAAACTTCTACTCTACAAAAATTCATACATCAAATGAAATCTCCAACACTCACACAGGCTCACCCCGAAAGGAAGCCCTGGGCAACAGCTTCATGTGGCATCATCACCAGAGGGAAAGTGTTCGAAGACTGCAGGAAGGTGGTCGATGCTGAAGCCTTCTTCCAGGAGTGTATGGCTGCCTCGTGCGAGTGAGTGTCTTACTCTCATCTGCAGCCATTCACTCTTCAATCTGCACCCATTCACCCTTCAATCTGCAGCCATTCACCCTTCAATCTGCAGCCATTCACCCTTCAATCTGCAGCCATTCACCCTTCAATCTGCAGCCATTCACCCTTCAATCTGCAGCCATTCACCCTTCAATCTGCAGCCATTCACCCTTCAATCTGCAGCCATTCACCCTTCAATCTGCACCCATTCACCCTTCAATCTGCAGCCATTCACCCTTCAACCTGCAGCCATTCACCCTTCAATCTGCAGCCATTCACCCTTCAATCTGCACCCATTCACCCTTCAATCTGCAGCCATTCACCCTTCAATCTGCAGCCATTCACCCTTCAATCTGCAGCCATTCACCCTTCAATCTGCAGCCATTCACCCTTCAATCTGCAGCCATTCACCCTTCAATCTGCAGCCATTCACCCTTCGATCCGCAGTCATTCACTTTTCGATCTGCAATCATCGAGCCATGACATCACGAATATTTTAAAAACTCATTAATTGGTTTATTCAACTATTTTTATTGCATGATCGCCAGTCACCACATGGTAGCTAGTAATCTTAGAGCCTTTCGCTGGCATGAGTAGCATTAGGTCTAGTGCGGGATGTGTTAAGTGATATTCGGTATTATACGGAACGTAATGGATTTAACACATTTTCCACCATCCTCAGTTGTGACGTGGGAGGAGATTGTCAATGTATGTGCACAGCCATTGAAAGCTTCCACAGCGCCTGTGTTGAAAAGGGAGTCTGTTCCGAGTGGAGGAAAAACCACTTCTGCCGTCAGTCACTCGCCTCTCTTTCGATCAACTTAAACTCTACTTTTAGATTATCAGAACAGAGTTTTTTTATTTGGCAATTCATTAAATTCTTGAAAAGTTAAACCTTTTTGTTGAAGTTAATTAGTCTTTTTTTTCCAATTTTGAAATTATTTCACGTTTCAATTTAACCTAGGTTTTCTAAAACGCAAAAAAAATATTCAGGTTTTGTTTTTTTAATTTTTGCATTATTTAAACAAAATGAACAACAACCTTCAACAACCCCTCCAAACTCCCAACAGCCGTGATGTGTCCCGAAGGACAAGTGTACAGGTCGTGTCTGTCGCCAGTCAACCGCACTTGCCAGGTCTCCAACATCCAACAGAACGAGGAGAAAGTGGAGGGCTGTTTCTGTCCAGAAGACACCGTTCTTGACTGTGAGTGGTTGTGATAGGGAAGGGAACAAGAATATCCCTACTCAAAATGCTCCAAAAGTTCTAGACTAGCACTTTTTCAGCATTTTCGGCAATCTTTTCAAACCAATTGGTTTTCAATATTTGTGGAAGCTATTAGTTTTTTTAATTTAAAAAAATTATAATTATTTCTGCTTCACACGAACCAAATGAACACTTAAGACAATGGTCATTGCGTGCCAAGAGCTGTGTGTGAGTGCGTCCACAAAGGTGTTTTCTACGGCCCAGGAGAACAAGTTGTTATCGACTGTCAAAACTGGTTAGTGGTGGTGGAAGAATTGAATTTAAATACAAAGAAAATATTAAAAAAAAAATTGAATAAAAATTTAATGGAAGTTTCAATGATTGAAAAAATAAATCTGAAGTTACTAACTCTTGAATAAGTTAAATTCAAATCAAATAAGGCTTTCTACTCTAATTCAATCAAAGAATTGTAAAGCGCCTTTCAGAACTTTTTTCAAAAGCGTTCCCATAGAAACGGCTTAACTTTAACCGAAATAACTGCATATTGGAAAAAATAAAATTGAATCAAACATTTCAAAATTTAAACATTAAAAAAATATGTTTTTTTCAAACCAAATGAAACAACACGAGCACAACCAACCAATGCAACAGCACGTGCAGAGAAGGAAAGATGGACTGTGTTGGCGAGAGGTGCACCACAGAATGCGACCCTGACACTGAATTTACATGTTCTTCCGATAACGTTGGACATTCTTCAAATTCATCAAAAACTTTATTCAATTTTTAAATATCGACACTTCTTTATTTTTGAAAATTGGTGAAAATTAGCGAAAATAATTTTCCTACCTGCAAAGCCGTAAAAACCTTTTAATAGTGCTTTCCTACTGAGTTCATATTTTTATTGAAAATTTCGTTCATTTCAATTTTTGTAGCTATAACCTCCACACAAGCTTCTAAATTCCCATATGCATACAATTAACTTTACTTTGAAATGAATTTCATAGCTATTCATACAATTTACAACACACAGAGGTGTATCATGGCTCAATATAGATGCGATCAAATCAATGATTGCGTTGATGGATCTGATGAACTTGACTGTGGTGAGTTAACGTGACTTACGGTAACGTATAAAACGCAAAATAAAATAAAATACACTTTTGCGAAAAATACAGATGCCTTTTTGAGATTCCACTTAACCTTTAAAAATGATTTATAGTAGTTTCAGTTTTAGTAAAAATACTAAATTTGTTTTGATATAATTTCATAACCTCTACCAACTATTAGGGTTTTTAATTACTTTTTTAATTTCAAATGAAACCTTAGTTTTTAGCTTAACACTTTACAACTCAGATCTTTTCTTATTTTATCAGGATTATCACTTTTATCATTACTAGTATATTTATTATCACTTATATAAAATTTTTATCATTACTATTAAAATTTCTATTATTTTTATCATTACTAGTATAATTTCTATCATTTTTATCATTAGTAGTATGATTATTATCACTAATTATTACTAGTATGTTAGTTATTATTAATATTACTATTATTGATTAATTATTTATAAATCCAAATCTACGCCACGCCAGAGGAGGAAGAGTGTGCCTATGGCATGTTCGCCTGTGTCGACGGTAGTGGCTGCATCGACAACAGCCAACTGTGTGACGACAACGAAGACTGCGCTGACGGATCTGATGAGTCGGATGACACCTGCGGTAAATGGAACGCTTTTATGACTATTTGTACTTTTTCGTGCATAATCACAAAGTATACAATGGTTGAAACATTTAAATGACATTGTATAACGGAATAAACAGAATATTCAAACAATGATGGATGTTTGAACAATATAAAAAAACTAAACGACAGCAAAATTAAACGACATCAAAATGAAACCTAAAAAATAAAGATAAAACAACTTACCCACACAACGACTAAGCCATGCAACTTTTCAAATCAACAGCCAGCTGTGTGGAAGGGACTTTCCAGTGCAACAGCACCAGGAAGTGCTTGCCAATGTCCTTCGTGTGTGACGGAGCCTACGATTGCAGTTCCGAAGACCACTCCGATGAGGAGAATTGTGTCGTCTCCACCACTCCAACAGGCCCCGCTATGACCAGTGAGTCATTGGTCGAAGTGGCTTCGAAGGCTTTTGCAATAATACTACTACTAATAACAATACTGATACTATCTCAAATGATAATAATTCTAGCAATAATGCGCAACGAGTAGAAGGAAGTTATATCTTTAATGCGCTCAGCCAAGCAGCTGAAACTCTCATTTTGCCTTCGTTATGCCTATTTGGAACTTTTTTTGGGGTTGGTGCCGCTGCGTTAGTGTTCATGTTTGAACTGTGAGCACTTTGATAATGAGTACAAAATATGAGTACAAAATATGAGTACAAAAATTTGAGTACAAAATATGAGTACAAAATATGAGTACAAAATATGAGTACAAAATATGAGTACAAAATATGAGTACAAAATATGAGTACAAAATATGAGTACAAAATATGAGTACATTATAAATACAAAATACAAACTCTCCAGCCACGTACGAGCCCGAGTGTTTGTCGAGCAACATCATAAACAACGAAGAAACCACAGTAACGGCCGACAAGCCCAACAGCTCTGGAGAGCAAGGAGTCTACAAATTTGCTGTTCCCAGTGACTACGGTTACGCAGGTCCTGTGGTGAAGATCACCATCAATGCAGGCAGACCCACCTTTATCGATGAAATCAACGTCAAAGTCATCAACGTTTACAATGTCTTCCTGATCCTCAAAGACTCAAATGGGGATGTTATCTTCAAGACTGTGGTCTCCGCCACGGATGTGGTTAGTTTTGTGCTCAGAGTTGGAATTTTAAAATAACTTGTTAGAATGAAAGAATGAATGTAAAATTTGTTCGAACGCACAGTCCGCAAACAAAGTTGCCTCAGGGGCGTTTAGATACAGAATTTTTGGATTTTTTGGATTTTTTTATGCCGGAATAAAATATGCTTTTGTAGAGGAATACGATTTATAATGGAACAATTTCGTACCGAACTTAAACTATTCTCAGTATCAAAACTGAATGTTCTTCACATTCAATCACTCTTTTTCATCTCAGAATGAATATTCTTTCCGCCTTCAACCAGGTGGGCAAGGACTACAAAATACTCAGCAAGAGCTTGAAAAAGACGGCGCAAGTGGTGGTTTTGGAGGTGTACCCTCCAGTGCAGGCTCAGTACGTCATTTTGAAGGACCTTGTCGTCTACACGTGTCTCGAGAAAGGTCGGCCATCCAGTAGAGCATTATAGCTCTTATGAACATTAAGCGCTTTTGAACGGTGTAGAATCAGCTCTATACAAATTATTAGACTAGACTGTATTAGATTATAGGATTTGAAGTTTTGTTAGCTCATTAGATTAACTTTATTAGAAATGTCGTTGGTAGTGGAGTTTTATTAGTCTACTTGTTTGTGGTTTCAGCTGAAAGCAAATGTTTTTCCAAATGATTTATTCCAATTTAATGAATGTTACTTTAACATAAATTTCTTCTCCATTATTCAAAACTCATCCATTGGCACTTCATCCGAATCACCCTTCAGCCTCCACAACTCCAGTAACCCAAACTCTTTACGCATCAACCAGTGAGACCCTTTTAACGTTTACAGAAAATACAAATTTATTCAACTGATTCATTGCTCTCACGTGACGTTGTATTTCCACTTGTACTCTACGAACCACCCAAGCTATCCTTCATTAACTATATTTTAATTACTTCAACTTTAATGAAGTCAAGACTATACATATACCAATTCATTCATTACTCAAACATTTTAAAATAATAATAATAATAATTCTATATAATCACATATCGTTTTAAAACTTAGGCTGATCAATCACCCACCCCTCCCGCAGCCCCTGCCTGTGAAGTGGTAGATTTCTTCGATATTCCAGGCGTATCTTTCAAACTCTTCCCCGAAGGAGTGACGGCAGAAGTGATCAGAAATGAGTTCCAACTTGATTACGACGGAACTTACATTGAGTTCCCATTCAGAGCACAAACGGTCAAGTTTGTGTTCGTCGCCTTCGGCGTACAGAATGTCAGAAGCGTACTAATAGAATATTTCGATGAGGTTGGAAACAAAGTTGCCACAATCGACAAACAATTTCCCCAAGATTCCGTGAGTTTTGACAAATTAAAAGCATTATGAATTTAATGATTACTTCAATATGAGCTAAATGTTTAGGTTTTTATTTTTTAAATCAAATTGAACTTAAAAAATAGCTTTATTAATTCAATTTACCAACCTCATTCACATTCATTTCTAACTGCGACGTTTGGAAAACCAGCTCTCCAATAAAAACCGACTCCCATTCTCTCCCAGTACTTCTCCAACTCATCCACCATCGAAGCTTCCACCATGAGAATCACTCCCCGTCCCAGGGAAGAAGGAAAATTCAGCATTTACAACGTCGCCGTCAGCGTCTGTCTGCACAGAGGTGAATTGAAGAAATGAAAATAAAATAAATATGAACGTTTTGAAAAATATGATACTAAAAAGAAATACAATATAATAATAATAAATAAATAATACAATATACAATGGTATATTAATTATATAATATAAATGGGACAAATGATATGAAATAAGCATATGAAATATAGTATGCATTTAATTAAAAAAATAACTATGGATTGAACTTAAAATTAAAAAAAAATTATTTTAATCTTTAAAGACAAAATAACTGCCACCTTTTGATTTTCATAGCCTTGTATCGACTCATTGCAATACAAATGATTCCCAACCTTTCAGACGAGCTGCCAACGACGATGACAGGACTGACAGAAGCACCTGAAAAGGTGTGCGTGCCAGTTGATTGGCTGCAGATGGACGGAGTTGACACTGCCTCGTACCCTTCAAGCGCTGCAGTGGACAAGACTTCTTTCTACTTCACTGTATCCGAAGCCGAAATCTACATCATCGCCAAGATGCTCTCGCAGATCATCGTGGAAATATCTTTCCAAGTGAGGAATGTGGCTGTCGTCAGGATTGAAATCACTGACGCTGCCGGAGGATTGAGAGGAAACTTCTCGAAACCCGTGGTGGACGACGTGAGTTCAAGTTTCAGATTGAATATTTTTCAAAATAACTTCTCTTAACTCATCAGTTCTCATTAACTTCTTTCTTTTTATTAACTAAATGGCCTCGCAACTCTACGGAGTTAGTGCCACTATAAAAATTATGATATTTCTATTAAAAAATCACTCCCAATAACTCATCACTTATCCCATCTTCATGCTTCCAATTTCCATTAAGTGATTTCTTCCACTACCTTCTAAAGTTTATATCACTACGTGACACCCAGTTTGTCATGCTAAGTGGAGAGTTCCCGGGGCAGAACGTGAAGATTATCATCACTTCAGCCGATCCAAGTCAACCAATGAACGTCACAGGACTGGCTGCAAAGATTTGTGAATCAGGTAAAGTTGAATTCCACATTCATTGAGAATATATTTATTTTTATAGAAAAACTGAAGTTATCTCATTTGACTTTAAAAAAATGAAATTTCATACTAAAACTGAATAGGATTACGGATAACAATTAAAAATTGTCACTCTCCAGGAA